>QOCX01002502.1:0-21915 GCA_005959815.1 Sarcophaga bullata | reverse complement strand
TCAAAGCTTAACCTATGGGTTCTTTGAACACTCTTTATTAGTTACGAGGGTACACAGACAAAGCGACAAAGCGATAAAGCGACAAAAAAAGTCAAAAAACGCTGAATTAACAACAAAAAGAAAAAATATGATATGATATGGCCATAAAATAAAAACATGATTTGGTGTTTTATTACTGCCTTTTGCTTTTTTTTCTTTTCGCTTTTCTTTTTTTGTGTCTTTTTTAAATTTATTAAATTCATCGAAATATGATGTTAAACAAACAAACAAACAAACAAACAAACCAAACAACAACAATAAAAACAAAGTTGCATTCGTGTTTCGTGTTAACGCATTCAATATAAAAATATTTGACTTACGTGCGTTCGTGAGCATAATGACCGTTTAAGCCGGCGTGCTGTTTTTATTAAGAAATAAAAAAAACCTATTTTGTTATTAACAAAAACAACAACAACAAGAAAAAAAATTATTTTAAACAATTTACAAAAAGTTGCTGTAAAATGTCGTTAAAAATTTAATTTTTTTTTTCTAAATAAAGTTTTTCAATTTTATTAGCAGCTGTTTAAAGGTGTAATTAATACCCAGGGAACACATCTCTTTGGAGTATAGCCCTGTACAGCTGCCATAGTACTGCGATCTATATTTGCACTGTCTTTAATCGATGTACCGTATTCCTTTCTGTTTCTTTTTCTAATAACCTGACCAATATTAGAATGGTGATCGGCTTCAGAATGGACCATTCTCTACTTAGTACCTGAACAGCTGCACAGGTGCCAAGTACATGTTTAGATGAATCATTAGTTCCATAACAGACTCTATATATTGTTCTGAGACACGATAACCATTCTGAACAAATAATCTGAACTTTGAACAAAAATGTCGTTTACCTACCACATATTACCTCTGGCTAGTCTGATGCATGACTCAAATCTACTTCTATTGTAACCACATAACATAAGTTTACATGGCCTCAAACCCATTTGTTTTTGTCTTTTGACAAATATATCCCTCAAAACATCGCTCCTACTACGCAGAAAGGTTAAGAGCTTATTTGCGGCGTGGTATTCCCCTTTCTTCGAAGATCATCTGCTTTGTCGGAAATTCCTACATGACTGGGAATCCGATTTTCTTTTCCTAGTCCATGATTTCCCAGATAGTCCCACACTATCTTCCAGATAAAACCATAAGAACAGAAAGCTTGGTTGGTGGTTTGGTTACATCTCGTTGTTTTTACTTCCTGGCCATTATCCATGGCCATAGTGTAGGTAACACTGTTCTCCACTACCATGTACAACAGATTTAAATCCAACTGAGCCTCCAGTCACACTGTGTGACAGGTTAGAAAAGTCGCCGTAGTCTAGTAGGTAGTGTGTTGGCTTATTAGACGAAAGGCCAGGGTTCGAATCCCCGGTAAGACATCAAAAACGAAATATAAAAAAAATATTTCTTCGGCGACTTCCTCTCAGCAGATTTCTGGCAAAAACTCTGAGAGTTAATAAAATTGCCATGAAAAGTTTCTCAAAAAAAAATCTGTCGTTCGGAGTCGACTTTAAACTGTAGGTCCCGCCACTCATGTATAAAATTAGCACACACAACATAAGTGGTGTAAGAAGCTAGGTCAGGTTAGAAAAGGGTTACCCTATTTCCCCTTCCTAGCTCCACAAAATCATAAGTTCGGATGGTGGTATAACTGTCAGACAGTAGTGCTATGTCGCTTTATTTATACTTCCTAACCATTATCCTAATCACAGTCTCCATACCACTGGTCTTCGCCACCGTGGACTTAAAAACAATTTAACATTCAGCGCCGCTGTGTGATTGACTCTCATTGCCACTATTATGCTCAAACGCACTAATCTCTGTATTTTGTGCAACATATTGGGCTGTTTTTAGATTTGTTCTGTTTACTCAAATAATGGTGCGCCCCATAGGTTTGACCCTCATTGTTACACCGCCAATATTTCTCTGCATGGCTTATACGTATTTCTTGCAATGCTCTCTGTATAAGACTTCCATGTCAAGCCAGTGACATTCGGAAATATTGTACCTCAGGTTTAAATGCCATTGCCTTACCCAGTGATTTAATATTTTGCCATTTAGGATGTTTTCTACTTTTTTAATTATTTGTTCCACTGTAATACCTTAAAAAATATTTAAAATAACGAAAAACTACATGCTCCCTACCGTTAATGCTAAACAGTTTCATGAACCGACATAATAATTTAAAGCTCGACTGCGTTTGTATTGCACAAAACATTTAACATGGAGGTGTCATATACGCCGTTGCTGCTGTTGATGATGAGACTACGATGATGAGTCAAGCTTAACGAATGCCAAAGTGCTGCTGATCAAATTACGTAAACAGTTTTTGATTAAAAACAACAAAAACAAAAATAAGCCAACGTTTACAAAATGAATTTCATCAAATTGTTTAAAATAATTTGGGAAATTTTGTTTTTATTACTTTTTGTTTTTGTTTTTTAATTGTTGTTGTTTTCAAAGGAGTTTTTTTTTTAATGTTTCCAGCTGGAGGAGGTGCTTCTTGTATTTTTAATTTAAAATTTGAATATTTTTACATTCAAAACAAATAAAATATTTGGCAGAAAACAAACTGATTGTAAACGTGGCTTCAGCCACAAATACCTTCAAGTGTGTGTTTTTTGTTTGATCACAGTTAAATTTTGCGTTCTTGAAATCTTTGGGTGGCAAAATGCCCTCTAAAACAACCATTTTCCTTATTTGCATTCTTAATTTATTTAAATTAAATATGATTTCCTTGTTTTTTTTTTTCTATTTATTTAAATAAAAAATATTTCATTTTAATTGATTTTATTTGTTAAAATCGATTAATTTATTTGTTGTGCCAAGTTTTCGATTCAGCTGTTGTTGTTGGCGCTTGTTTTCATAAGTCTCTTTAGCCTCTATCAAGTGATTTTTGCTTTAATTTTACATGACATGCAAGCGACGTTTAAATTGTTTTTTAAAACAGGAGAATTTGTTTTTAGTTTTGTTAAATAATATCGTACAACAACAAAAAAAAAAAACAATTGGTGTAAATTAATTAAGTAGAAAAACAACAACAACAACAACAACAACACAAATCGCAACTAATTTATAATTTATTTATTCATATGTGAACTTTATATACGAAGGAAACAATGAAAACAAAAAACAACAACAAAAAATACAACAAATTAATGTGAGAAAAAAAAAATTAATTTCTTGTTTATTATTTAAACAATAAAACAAAATGCTTTTGAGCAACATGTTAAATAACGAAGGCTGCATTTTTATATTTTGAATGACTTTTCAAAATAAAACTTTAAACCTTAAGCGCCTGCAGTAGCTCCTGCAAGCTTCAATTGAATGACAGTTAATGATGCGACACTTTAACCCTGTAGTTTCATGTAATCTGTGATGCCAATCTCGTGTTTATTGGTACACAATGGTATCAAATAATTTAAACCTTCAATTGAATGGCAGTTAATGATGATACACTTTAAGCCTGTAGTTTCAGACAATCTTTATTACGTTTTCGTATACCAATAAAATGGTATCAAAGGTTGATTGTGATAAAAAAAAACGTTTTGTTTTCTTAATTTTTTTTTAAATTATTTTTCCTAATCCCCAGGCATGTTACCACCACTATTTACAAATAAACACTCTTTACGTACATTCATGCATAATTGCTGATTACAACCCTTCAGTCAGGATTACAACTTAGTTTCTCACACCACTTTTTCTCCGTCTCTTATATCCTTCCTTTTTAGCTCTTCTCCTTTTCCAATTTCCTCTCTCTCTTTCTCTCTTCTCTAGGACGTATTTGCAATGGGCCATTTTGATCTCTGGGTATTCCAATTTCCTTTTCCAATTTCTTTATCTCCTTCCCTATCCTCTCTCTCTTTCCTCTAGGACGTACTTACAATGGGTCATTTTGACCTGTGAGTATTGTATTTGTTGCAATGGCAATACATGTCTTCAAACCTCATCTAACTTAACCTTTTCAAACGTAATCTAGCTTAACCTTCAGTGTGTGTGTTAATTGTATACATGACTGTCAGGACCTATAAGTTTAAAGTGACTCTAACCGACAGATTTTTTGAGATACTTTTCATGGCACTTTTATTTACTCTCGAGAGTTTCTGTTGAGAAATCTGTTGAGAGACAGTTGCCGAAAAAATATTTTCTTCATATTTTGTTTTGTTGGAGATATCTGAGCTGTGTTTTGAACCATAGCTTCACGCCTAAGAAGCCAACACACTACCTACTAGACTAAGACAACTTTTGAAAACTCTTGCTTCTTTTAACGTCGATTCACATGCAAATTTTGTTCACAGTTAGGCCACCTTGAGGGCGTTAGAACCGATCTTTTATGTATTACAAGTGTTTCGTCACAGTAAAGTCTTCATAGAAACCCTTGAAAGGGATCGAACCAGCTTCTCTCAGGTTTTCACTCGATAGGAGGTATGATTGTTCGGCTTAATAATACAATTTGTTATCTTTATTGAGCCATAAGCAGATGGAGGAATGCCACAACATATTCTTTTCCATTGCGCTTACCCAAAATAAATATCGAATCCGACAACTCGATGTGGATCCCTCAACTAATATTGTTTGTACAAAAATAATTCTAACCTGAGAACATAAACTGTCTTGACTTGATTGTTGTACGCTGTAATATACTGGTTATAAGAGTTCCAGTACACAGGAACATGCAAAAAAATATGTAAAGCAGATAAGCTTGCCAGACTAGAACTTACAAACTAAAACTTAGCGAGAATAGCCGGGCATTATGACCTCATCTTAACACTAAACTCGCGTTATCTCTTAAAAATCATATGTGTTGAGGTGGTTTCAATGGAAGCTTGTCTTCTAGAGAGCTAGAACAGAGGGTATGACTACCATTGTTACAATTACGGGGTAATAATGAAGAGAAGAGTATAGAGTGCTTCTCATACTATTCTTTTGCTCTAGATCGTACATACTTATTTACTTATATGAAGATGTTGCTGTTATTTATTTAGGCGTCAGGTCTAAAGTCACGTTCAGAGAGCCCTATGACATTGGCAGGTGTTATTTGATTGTCAACGTTTATTAAAAATGTGGTTACAAGGATTTTGTTGGACAAGATTATTTGATTTGTTTTCTAAAATATATCATGGATCGTTTTAAATTTGGTGTTGTTGTTGTATAGTCAGCTTAAGATATTCTAAGACGAGTCCAATTCTTATCATTGTTCAAGACTGTCGTCAAGCTTGTTTTTTTATAATAAGAATGCGAGCACGAGGCAATGAACCCCAGCTACCCATAGGGGTGGGGTATTCGGCAAACATTGAACTCCAAGCTCAATATAGGTCGGGTGATAGGTATACTCTATAGTTGTGTTATTACCACGACAATAAGTGTACGTGGATTTATCTAGTTTGGTTTAATTATGTTCCGCGGCACCATAGACAATTGCAGCGTGTAGTAATCGACCCTGATAAGCTTTCAAAATGACAGGAAATTCTAGTTCTTCACGGTTCTCATATAAATCTCGCGCTCAACCTAAAATTTATGCAAAAATTTATTGCTTCTATTGAACAATAAAATAGAAAATATTGATCGGATTCGATCACATAAATCATTCATTATTTTATGAAGTTCCTACAAAACCTTTTTTTTAATTGCCTTGTAAATTATTCACACCATTTGTCGTTTTTATCAATATTTATAACGATTTTGTTTGAAGTTTTTATGGCTTAAAAACGATTCTGTTTCTTCTTCTTCTTCTTCAATTTTAATGGCTTCATTTAAAATTTAAATGAAAAAAAAATAAATAAAAAATAATTCTAACAACAACAATAATAATAAAAAATTTTTTTGTGTGAT
Source organism: Sarcophaga bullata (assembly GCA_005959815.1). Taxonomy (NCBI): domain Eukaryota; kingdom Metazoa; phylum Arthropoda; class Insecta; order Diptera; family Sarcophagidae; genus Sarcophaga; species Sarcophaga bullata. The sequence continues at coordinate 16,044 of QOCX01002502.1, read as the reverse complement.
AAATTAACAGTTTTTACCTCCAGTGGGAGTTTATAAATAAAAACAAAGCAAATGTTTTAATCATCTTCAACTCGGTTTATCGATTAAATGGATCTCTAAAACAGTCAATTTAATGATTAACAGGAAATATTCAAGCTCTGCCTGCCATTGCTTATAAATTCTTCGACGTGTCGTCTATATCATCTCAGGGAAATTGTTGTTGTTGTTGTTGTTGTTGTTGTTATTGGTTTTTTTTATATTCGCATTGTGTAAATGAAATTCTATTTAGTTTAGCCAACTCATTATCATGGGTTTGGAATATTACTGCGATTTAAAAACAATTTTTTTTTATTGAAAAAATTAAAACAATTCCTCTGTCGCTAGCTGTGCTAGTAGCAGCTAGGCTGTAGTCTAGAATTTATTGAAAATTGCATTTCATTTTGTGTTTTGCTTTTCATTAAAATTTTTAATAGGATTTTTATTAAAATTTTTTTTATTTTTTGCTTTTTGTAAAATGCCGACATTTAAGTAGATTTGCGTGTAACAATTATTATGAAACAGAATAACTAGTGTCTGACAGTTTATTTTTATTTTTTTTTTTTCAATTAAACGTGGGCAGTTTATTAGTTTGATTCATAGTAAATGATATTCAATATAACAGAGATCATTAGAAAATGTTTATAAAAATGTAGAAAAATGTAGAAATTCTTATAAGCAATATTGATTCTGCTCATCTACATGAGCAATTTGATTACAAATTGATATCGAACATTTTGTCAATTCGATTAGAAATCGAATAATTAAAATTATATAGTTGGATCAACTAATTAAAATGTATAACTTGTAAGTAGCAGCTGAGAAAATCTTCTAAAAAAAAGGAATTTTCAATTTTCATATATTGATAACATACATTATTAAATTTATCGATGACGTACGTACACTCTAGAAAAAATTCATTGAAAATACACATTTTCTGTAGATGTTTTATTGTTAAATGAAATCATGATTTTTTTTTTATAAAAATATAAAATTATCGATAATGATAACATGCATTTATTTCAAAACGAACTTATCGATAACATTAATTTCTAAAAAAAAATCAAACTTTTAAAGGGGAGTCTACTGTTGCGATATTATAAAAAAATCTAAACGATAACTATAAATTTATCGATAATACAAATTTTATCTCGATAACTTATAAGTTATTTATCGAAAACATTTTCTCTAAACCTTAAAATATCCTAATAATAGAAATTTCCTATCCAGGTTCAGACTGCCAGTTAGTTAATCAATAACATACTTGTCTTTATATATCGAGTCTTATAAGGCGCATCCTATTTTTGACTTTAAAGAAAACAAATTGTGTGTGTGATGTCATCAAATTTTTTTTTATTAGGTTTAAAGGCCTATTGATGCCATTATGTGGGGAATATAAAAGCCTTCAAATGTTCACCAGGACTTCTCTGGATCAAGTTCGTTTTAAGGGCCACTGTGGTTTGTAACTCACTTGCTTACACCTGCGAAAACTCCACAAGAAAAAGTCTGACCGATTCAAATCGCACTTGCGGAATATTCAAGTTTTAATGAACTGTGTAGCACGTAACGCCGTGTTGCTGATACCACATGTCATTGGTGTCCAGATCTTCCAATTCATCGTGCTTAAGCCAATGTTCCATGCAAATCTTCCGTTTTATCGATCTAGATGAATTGATCTAGGTGGTAATTTAATAATCATCACTTTGCCTCTGAGATACTTCTTAGAAAAATTAATTTATTTGTCCATACCCTGTCATTAGCAAAGTTTACATAACTTTCTATTGTTAATATGGGCACATTGTAAATTCCTTAACAGCCGCCTGGTCATTAGTAATCGGTGAACATTTCAACATAAGACGTCACACAGTTCTGTAATGATATTGAAATACTGCCTGCCTGCTACTTTTTCTCTCATAAATTTTAATATGGTATCGATTACTGTTCTTCATTTTCAATTGTACTTTGAATTTCAATAACGTGAGTATTTAAATTCTTTTCTTATTAAAACAAAACAAAAATAATAACAAATTGTCATGATAAATTAATTTTAATAATTCAATATTATTTTAATCAGTGTGCTGAAATGCACGTAACGCTTATCTTAATATATTTGAAAAGTACTCCTTTCAAATTATATATTGCCAGCGATAAATTTTTGAGTAGCAAAGATTTCATGTCAATGACATTTCCTAAGAGAAAAAAAAAAAACGTTTCAAAAGTATTTAAAAAATGATTTTTAATGTTAACGTCCATAAAGGATTAAAAAAATACCAAAGTACGTCAGAATAAAAGTGTGCAAGTATTTTCAAGCAATTGCACCACGGCCATATCGTTTTTTGACCTTTTCAAAGAATGTAATAACTTATCAATTGTACTTATTATTACAACAACAATTCCTTTCTTATTTCATACTGCACTCAGTACAATTTGTTTACCCTGTATTTGCACAGGTGATTAAATTGATGCACTCATACAATGTACTACTAGAGGGCACCTTTAATTATTACCAGCCATCTTACGTTGTGAAATATTTCAATCTCGTGTAATCCGAGTAATGCATATAATCAGTTCACGCGAAGATAATATAAATTGGCCACCGAGATCATGTAATTTAATCCCGTCTTGTGGGATTTTTTTAAGACGCAGGTGTATGCAAAAACCAGGGTAACGGAAAATTGGGCATTTCATATGCGCCCTACTCAGAGAAGATCTGGCGGACGCTTCAACGGTATTAGAGTTCACACACGTAATGGTATCAATGCCGCCTTTAAACGAGTTAGAAATTTCGATGATATCTCACATACCCTTTGTTTTATTTAAATTTAAAGAGAGGACGCGCTTAATGAAAGCCCCTATACATACATAAATTTTTAAACATGAAGTATTTTTACTTGTATCATTTTGTAATTCTCAAAGTACTAAGTACATTTTGTGTATTTATTAGTACTTTTTCGCAACTTTTTGTTTTGTTTGGTCAAAATAATAAAAAGTACTTATGAAGTACTATTTACATACATATCGAAAATAATTTTTTAATTTTTTTTTTGTACTTTTTAAGGAGTTAAACTAAGTAATTTGAAAGTACTAAGAACCTTTGGTGTATTTATTAGTACTCTTTCGCAAATTTTTGTTTTGTTTGGTTAAAACAATAAAAAGTACTTAAGAGGTACTATTTACATACGAAAATAATTTTTCAAATTTCTTTTGGTAGTTTTTAAGGAGTTAAACTAAGTAATTTGAAAGTACTAAATACCTTTTGTATATTTATTGGTACTCGTACGTTTGTTTTGTTTGGTCTAAACAATAAAAAGTACTTAAGAGGTACTATTTATATATCGCAAATACATTTTCAAATTTCTTTTGATAGTTTTTAAAGAGTTAAACTAAGTACCTTTTGTACATTTATTAGTACTTTTTTTTCGCAACTTTTTGTTTTACTTCAAATGGTTTCTATTTTAATTAAAACAATAAAAAGTACTTAAGAAGTACTATTTACGAAATATTGAAAATAATTTTTCAAATTTCTTGTGGTACTTATTAAAAAGTAAAACTTTCTGTTTGTAGTCAAAGATTAAAAGTACCAAAAAAGTACTTTGGAATACCATTTTATTTATTTTTATTGTCAGTTTCTTTTGTTTATTTTCAAAAAAGAAGAAGCAAAATTAAAAAGTACTATTTTTATAGCAAAAGTACATTAAATCCCTTTAAAATAAAATTAAAATATAAAACACGAAATTACAGCTTCAATTTCAATGTCATTTGTTAAAACAAATTAACAAATTAACAGATTAAAAGTACCAGATGAGTACTTTTAAATACCATTTTATTTAGATAAAAGTACCAAATAAGTACTTTTGAATATCATTTTATTTATTTTTATTTCAGTCTCTTCTGTTTATATTCAAGAAAAAAAAAAAGCAAAATTAAAAAGTACTATTTGTGTAGTAAAAGTACTTTAAATCTCTCCCTTTAAAATAAAAATAAAATATAAAACACGAAATTACAGCTTCAATTCCAATGTCATATGTTTAAACAAATATAATTGCTTGTCAAGTACTAAAAACACAAGCTAATAATAATTTTTGGCCATATTTTTAACCTGTCGATAGCACTTTAAAAGGCGTTTAATTATCATTTACTCAAGTTTATCGCCCCATCCCTTGTTGTTTTGCAATTATCAAGTATTCTGCATGTTTTTTATGTTTCTTAAAGTTCGACTTTTGACCAAAAGAAGAAGAAGAAAAAGTACTAAAAAAAAGTAACAAACGTAGGACAAAACCCATAAAAAACATGCCAAAAGATGATACAACTGGTTTTTAGTTTGAATTAAAAAAAATAAACATTTTGGAAAACATGTTCTAGTAAAAACTTTACAAAACACAAACTAAATAAAAAGGAATTTAAAAAAAAAATACAAAATAAAAATAAAAAATTTTACTCATCGTCATACATTTAAAGCAGCTGCAAAAATTTTGTACCTTTTGTTTTACTTTTTTTTAAAACGTACGTTTTTTTATATAAGAAAAGCGGAAGACAAGTCTTATGCTTTGGAGAAGTTTCTTATTTCGCAATATTTTGTACTTAAAAATGTTTTTTTTTTTTTAATTTTTATTTTAAATTAAACTTGAAATAAAGAATTGAACCTGAACTAAAGTTCAAAACGACAACGTATAACAACCAAAAAAAAAAAATACGGGCAGTTATTACTTATTTATAAAACGTATATAAAGAAGAAAGGAAGAAAAATAATGTATAATGGCCAGTATAGCATAGAGGGGAAAAGAAGACAACAACAACAACAGCTTTAAAAACATACTTGTTTTGTTTTATTGTCCGCAAAAAACCCTTCAAGGCTTCAACTAAGATCTGAGTGGGAGAAGGTATCCTCTTGCAGATAAGTGATAAGTGCCCAATACTATACAATACTATACGTTGCTCACTATTTTTTACATTTTTACACAGAGTTCTTTATATTGTAGAAGCTACTGTGACCGGGATATTTTTTTGTAACGGGTGTGACAAAATAGTTTAGTTTAGTTTAACGGTTGTGGCATTTTTCTGTTCATTACTTATTATTTTTTACATTTTTACACAGAGTTCTTATATTGTAAAAGCTACAGCCGTTGTGAAATTTATTTTGTAACGGGTGTGACAATTTTCTATTCGTTACTAATTTTTTTTTTTTTTACAAATTTACACAAACTTGGTATATTGTTAAAGCTACTGTATGCGTAAAATTTCTTTGTAACGGGTGTGACAAAATAGTTTAACGGGTGTGACATTTTTATATTTTTTACTCATTATTTTTTTCTAAATTTTTATACAGAGTTTTCTCATAACCTACAGTCCTCTCTACCTAGGGTAGTTGCACAATTTTTTTTGCAACGGGTGTGACAAAATAGTATAACGGGTGTAACTGTATTGTATTCGTTACTTATTTTTTTTTACATTTTCATACAGAGTTTTTATACTATTCAAGCTCTTGTAGACGTGAAATTTCTTTGTAACGGGTGCGACAAAATAGTTTTTTAAATTATTTTTTACATTTTTATACAGAGTTCTGATATTGTAAAACCTACAGTAGCCGTGCAATTTTTTTTTGTAACGGGCATGACAAAGTAGTTTAACGGGTGTAACATTTTTATATTCGTTACTCATAATTATTATTTTTATCTGTTTATACAGAATTCTTTATATTGTAAAAGCTACTTTAGTCGTGCTCTTTCTTTGTAACGACTGTGACAAGATATTGTAACGGGTGTGACATTTTTTTCATAATTTTTTAATTTTACATAATTTAATATTTTGCTTTTCTTTTCTTTACATTTCTATAATTTTATAGAGTGTTCGTCTATTGCGTACAGCTACTGTAGCCATATGCTGGTTATTAAGCTGGCTTCATTGTGTATTTAATTTGGCAGATAAAGTCGTAACTATTGAATATCATTTTATTTGAATACGATTGTTTATTGAGTCAATAAATTACTAAAAATAAATAAATTAAATGTCTCCACTTACCACACCACCACCACCAGCCGTCCCGTGTCCCCTGTTAAACCAACCTTTTTTTTTGTAGTCAATAAACTTTTAACAGAGACTCCCAATAAAACCATTGATAAGGTTTTTATTATTGAAAAACAAGCGACAGCATAAAAATTATGAAATAGAATCCAAATGATAAATAATGTTGTTGGATTCAAGGGGTCTTTAAGTAGTTTTTTCTTCTTCTACTTCTGCTTACAAAAATTAATTTTTTTTGTGTGTTTAGAAATATACTTTGAGAGCCGCTTAAGAAAACAAAAAATGGAAAAAAAGACAGTTTTAACCCTGAAATGTGAAACGATTTCTTATTTATCTTCCATTTATTTATCGTTTTTGTTGTTGTTGTTGTTGTTGGTGGTGTTTTGTAAGAACGAAATTTTATGATTTGAACTCCCAATAGTTTCAAGATGAATAAAATATTCACTATTGTATTTGCTTGAGAAAAAAACAACAACAAAAACAAATATTTGTTTTTCGATCAATTTTCAAGCAGCCGGAACATGCAACATGGAACATGTGTCTTTAGTAACCCATTTTCAATACACACACGTATTTCTAATACCTGCTGTTTTCACAAAAGAACACAAAAAAATCTTCCATTTAAAGCTAGTCTCCAGCTCTCTCTCTCTATCACTCTCTATTTATTATAAGAGCGTTAAAATGTGTGTACTTCCTGTTTAACAGGAACTCTAGAGAAAGAAAGAAGAAGAAAAAAATCATCAAACGCCTACACAAACAAAAAATATTTGTTGTTGTTGTTTTTTTCTTTTTAAAAAATCCTTGGAATTCATATGGTTTTGTTTTATTTTTAATTCCGTTGCAGTATCTTCTCTAACACAGTTATTCAAACTGTGCTAATTGTGTTTCCATTTTAGGCATGGGTTGCTTGATAAAGTATTCCATTGTTAGAGAAGATTAAAGAAATTTTTAGTAACACACTGTGTTAGGATTTCTATAAAAATAAACCTTAAGCCCTGGTCAAGGTAAAACTACCTGAGATAATTTTTTTTGTACTCGTAAGACGCCACACACATTAAATGTTGAAACATTTCAAAATTAATTTTCGGTTTTTTATTAATCCCACAAAAAAAATCTGCTCTATTACCTCATATGGGCAAAGGCACTACAGTGCATAACAAATAAAGAGGTACAGCATTGTAAGCTTTATTTAAAATGGACAAAAAATAATCATGAAAACAATAATTAGGGTTTAAAACTGAACTAAAATTTACTTCAATTTATTTTTCCTAGACTAGTTTAAGTTTGACTGGTTTAACTATTTGCCGCAGTCTAGTACGAGTGTGTTGGCTTATTAGACATGAGGCCAGGGTTCAAACCCCAAGCCAGACTTCTCCAACAAAACGAAATATAAAAGAATTCCTAGCAAAAATTCTGAGAGTCAATAAAATGCACATGAAAAGTTTCTCAAAAAATATGTCGTTCGAAATCGGACCGATTCTCTACTCGTTTATAAAAGTAACACACGCAACATAAGTAGCGCAAGATACTTATGTATGTTTAAGTTAAATTAGGTGGCAGGGTCTTTTGTCCTACTTGGACTAGTGCTTAGATTCTCTGCAATACAACAGATCTGTTGCAGGAGTGTGCGAATAAGTCACAAATCTCAGCAGTCCTCAAAGTCAACATAACTCATGCCATCGGTCAAATTCAGCTTAATTTATAAGCCAAAGTCAATGAAAATTGCCTATTTCGTATGCACTCCACACAGAGAAGCTCTGGCAGACATTTGAACAATATTCTATTCCACACGTTCCGTATTTGAAGCCGCCGTAATTTAGTACGTAGTATATTGGCTTAGTAGACGTGAATCCACGCTTCAAACCCTAGGTTAGACATCGCCAACAAAACGAAATATGAAAAAATATTTCTTAGGCGTCTTCCTCTCAGATGATTTCTACCAGAAACTCTGAGAGTAAATAAAAAATAGCCAAGAAAAGTTTCGTAAAATAATCTGTCGTTCGGAGGCGACTTTAAACTGTAGATATCGCCACACATGCATAAAAATAACATACTCACAATATAAGTAGGGTGAGAAGCTAGGTTGTAGTCCTGGCTAAAGGGTTGCAATTACACACATAATGTTTTTATTTTTCTTTAAAGAAAGTGCTTAAAAAGGCCCTATAAAGATAGGATCAAAGGGTTTAACTTTCCCTCATCTGTCTTCTTAACATTTTATTTTATTTTGACATCATGTTGCGACTTTCTCTGGACCATCTTTTACATACTCTGTTTATTTTTTGGATTTATTTTCTAACGAATTTATTTTTTAATCAGAATTGTTTTAAATTTTAAAAAGTTTTATATTGTCATTGGACTTGACACCTTAAGACAAAGGGCATCTAACTAATGGCCTTTGACAGCTCACTGAAATTTGACTTACAAACTCGTGTAGTTATTTTTAAAGGTGAATACATACCTAAAATGAAAATAAAAATAAAGAAAAATATAATTAGTAATTAAAATAAAAATAAAAACAATTATAAGAGTAAGAAAATTAAATTATTTTAGAACAGAACCCAAGGGCTAACGAAATTCCTTTGAAATTATTTTGTTGTACGAAATACTTTAGAAAGTGAAGAATTCCTTGTAATTCCTGCAAACCCTGCCTTCTTCTGGTCTCTTTGAAGATGACAAAAGAACCTACACGATATTACAACGATTCTAAGTTGCTCCTTATCTTAAAAAGTACCTGTGAGTACTTCTAATCCAAGTCACAAACCCCTTAAATGTCAAACTTTTCCTTTCCTGCTATATTTTTCTACACAACTGTTGTATTTTCTTAAGTTTCCCAGGAAATTAATTTGAATTTTGTTCGCTATTCAACGCTTTGAAAAAAAAAACTCACTTTTAATTGAAGGTGCTACAAAATGTTTCCATTAACTTGGCAATTTGAATATGGAAATATTTCCAATTGTTTTATTTCATATTTTCAATTAAATTAAAAAAGAAAGAAAGAAAAATTAAATTAAAATTTTTTTTATTTGCAATAATTGCATATGCCTTATATGAGCGAGTGAATACATATGTATGTATATGTTATTAATACAATTTATTATTGTAGATCGTAAATATTACAACAAATTGCGATAAAATAAATAAAATATGTCAGGCTTCATTGCTGGCATTCAGGGTTAAGGTGAATAAATTGCATATTCATTTTGAATATACATTTTGAATATGCATTTTAAATATGCATTTTTATAAATAGAATTTAAATAATTTCAATAAAAAATGAAATTAAGTTTTTAAATATTTAATTAAAGCTAAACAAGTTTAACCAGCTTTGTGCTAAATAGCCGGAATTGAACCCGAACCCTTAAATTGTATTTGAAAATATTTGATTGTGTATTAAATTCAGGGACTTCATTATAAAATGTTTTCTTGGCTTACAAAGGCAGATGGTATGTCGGCTGGAAACGGTTTCATGATTGTAAATTTAAACCTCAACCTTAGACTGAGTTTTGTTTTTAGCTCTTTTATGTAACGCTTCACTCCGAAAACTAATAAACCTTAGGAACTTTAAAGAGGAATTTAAATAAATAATTTGTTCAGCTTAAAGGTATTCCCATGAATGAGATGAATGAGCATGAAAAATTATGCTTAGAGACTTTAAGAAATTTTATTTACCAGGCCTCCAGTACTATCTATACTAGGGAAAGAGCGATATTTGAAAATGTAGCTCAGAAATCTGTTAACGGTTATAATTTAAAAAAAATTTTGGAATCTCCTGTCATCCTGTTATTATTTGTTTGCTTTGCTTCAGTTTCATTACTCAAGTTTTTCCAACTAAATAGGTGATTAGTATACTGTAACAGATTATAAGATCGTAGTGTTGCCAACTGGCATCACCTAGAAATGATATCCCGTCAAAATATATATGGTGTCTGTGAAAGTTTTTTAGGTTGCAGTATGGACTGTAGCGGTAACGATTTTTTGCTCAAGGATTTCGATTTCCGTGACAGGTCAGAGGCCACCCTCGATAGATTATTGAGAGGGGTTAAGTGACCTAATTTTTAAAATTTGTTCATCGTAGACCAAAACCAGTATTGCTAGTGATTGAAATCATGCACTTTGGCTACTAAAGCAGACTTTGTCGAGTTAAATTTTTGCGGCTAATTTGAAATTGGCTTATTAGACTAGAGTCTGTGGTTCAATCCTTAGGCGCAGACATCTCAAATAAAACAAAATATGAAAAAAATATTGCTTTTATCGACTTCTCAGCATTTTTCGACCAAAAATTCAGGGAGCAAATTAAAATTGTCATGGAAAGCTTCTCAAATTTTGCCATTAAACAGTAATTCCCGCCACTTCGGGATAAAGTTAGCACTCACCACATAGGTGGTGTGAAGAGCTTGATGGTAATCTTGGCTAAAGAGTTGTAATTACCAATTACGAATCGAATCGAATGTCGAATAGACACAATAAATTTTGAATGTTTGATTGAGTTGTCTTTAAGACACCTCTCGCTCTGTTCTTGCCAGAAATTCGTTGTTTGGGTTTTCTAGCATAAAAATGTAGTAGAAGTTTAAGCTTAGTTAATCACAATAATTTCTTTTTTATTTCCTTCTAATAGCTTATGGTTTTATTGCACGTCATTATAGCTCTGAACAGGCCTTAAACGTTAAAAAAAAAACTGTTGAAAGAAATGCGTTTTTCTTTTCCTTTTTTTTCTTTCTTCTTAGACTGTAAATAATTTTCTCCGCCAAAAAAAAAAAAATTAATTATTCTTTGTTAATTTTATTTAATGGATTTGTTAATTATTCTTTGTTAAGCGTTTTTTTTTCTCTAAGAGTAATCATTTTAAAATTAATTTAAATTGTGTTCTTAAAATGTTTGCAAAATTTCCAATTTTGATATAATGGGTGTATTTTGTTGTTTTTATGTCATCATTTTATTTTATTTTATTTTATGTTGTTTATCACTCTATTTGTTTGGCAAATTAAATTTTTTATTATTTCATTTCATTTCATTTTTTTTTTTATTTTTATTTTTTGTGTCAATTTTATTTATTTATTTGCGATCGACGACTCATTTTTATGATGTTTTTTTGGTTAAATTTAACTGCTTACGCATGTTTGGTTTTTATTTTATTTTTATTTTTTCTTCGCCTTGAGTTGAATTTTAATGAATCTGAACAAAATTTTTATATCAAGACTTAAGTTTTTTAACTGAAAATTAATCGTCTTGCTAAAAGTGTGGAAACATCATATGAATTTACGAGAAAGAGGCAAAAGAAAACGATTTCAATACAAGTCTTACATGTGGTTGACCACAAAATCGAAGAATCTAGATTTGAACGCGAAAAAAAGCTCAAATCACCCTCCAAATAATCCATCCAAAAAGGCCCTAGTGTCCTGACTATCCCTAATAAATCAACAACGAATATCTTTTAGCTAGCTTGCTATCAATTTATGTACTTGGCCCTTTTACGACAAATAGATCAACACACTTAACAATTTTAATCCTTCAATGTATATACGTCAGGAAACTAGTACCCTTTGCTTTATTTTTCTTTATTTATATATTGCCTGTCAACTTCTAGAACTTATTGTTGATTTGTTATTGTAATTTTTTTGTTTTCCATATTTTTAGGTCGTTCTGTACAGTTTTGTTAGTGAAATTTGATTTCTTTTTATAATTTCTACCATAAATACTTTGATATTTTGTTATTGTTTATTTACAATCCTAGGATCTTTCAAGGAAAGGATTTTTTATTCACCCTACAAGGGTGAAACTAATACTCTGTAGAAACAAAGGCCAGGGAAAAGTAATTTTATAAGAAAGTTTGGAAAATTTTTAGAAAAATTTCATTGTAAAGCTGCTACTGGCCCCATTTATAAACTAAAGTTGATTGATCAGGACAAAACTATTAAAGTGTCAGGGATCTTGGAATTCAAATAAAACTCCTAAGGCAGGCATAGTTTTAGAAGTTTTGATGTGTTACAACAGAATTGGCATTGGATGATTTTTATGTTGTTTTTCTTACTGTGATAGTGCCTACAGCATGCTGTCCAGGGTTTTATCATTCAGAAGCAATCCTACAGCGTCTCCTATGATAGAATTCTCATTGACTTCTGACATATCGGGGCTGATTTTACCCACATGAACTTAAAAACAAATTTTTCGAATTTCTAACAAGCTTCTAAGGAGGATTGCAGTTAATATTGCGAGCATGAGTCTCTTTAAAGCGTTTGAATTCGGTCTGGATAACGTTTATACAATGATTTTGCGATATAGATGGGGGTTAGGTTAAATCGGTAGCTTACTTGGGAGCTACCAGAGATTTTGTTGTAATAGTATTGAGCCTACCTATCATATATCCATAACTCCTGACTAGCATTTTTCAATTACGTTATTTTAATGAGGTTATGTTATCTGAAACAGGATCTCTAAACGACAGCTACCATTCTAAAACCGTTGTATGTCTACAAATACCAGCTGCACTCCTCTTTCGCTAAGTTTTGAGTGTCTTATCCCCCAATACCAATGCTAGTGCTTGATTTCTTCCCAGTTACTTTTTGAAGTCGCTGCTGTAGGCAGTATTAATAGACTCGACTCTGTGGTTCAAACATTAGCTAAGATAACCCATACAAAAAGAAATTTAAACAAGTCTTTCGGCGAGTGCCTTATAACGATCTTTTAGAAAAAACTCTGAGGGTAAATAAAATTGGCATGAAAAGTTTTTTTGTTTTTGTAAAATCTGTCGTTCAGAAACGACTTGAAACTCTAGGTCCCACCACCCTTGGATATAATTAACATACAACAACGTGGCTAGTGTGCAAATATAGGTTGTAATCCTTACTAAAGGGTTGTAATGAACAATTTTAACATTTTCACAAATTTAGTCCCACTGTGCACCTTCATTTATTATTATTTGCATGACATTTTAAGCATTTCGCTAACAATACCAACAGTTTTCAGTTAGAAAACAAACGTTATTGCTGCTGCTTATTTATATTTTTTTCTTGGATTTTTTTTAATGACATCATGCCATCGATTATAGAAATGAAATTGAAAAGAAAAATGTTGAAAAAAAAAATAATATATCGACGTATATCGATGATCATTTATAATGTTTTTTTTTTTAATTATAATTTAAATAAAAAGTACCGATACTGATCGATACTGATGGAAATAATTATTGGCAAAGCGTTTAACTCATTACAATACTAGTCAATATTTTTACAATTATTGGTTGATAGTTGTTGCTGTTGTTTATAGTTGTTGTTGTCGGATTGAAAATTTTAAAATTCAGTGAATGGCTGTAACATTTATTAACAAAAGCAGCTTATGTGTGTTCGGTGATCATGAAATTTAAATAAATTTTATAATTATTTATTGACGTTTTACTTACTTTGTTGTTGCTGTTAATACAGTATTTATTGTATAGAGCCTTAAATGTTATATTTGGCTTAAATGTTAACACTTTTTTCTTTAGCCATATTTGTCTAAGAGACACAATGATGACGTTAATAATTTACAAATAATTGTTATTGTTATTGTTTCGTATGCCTTTTTTTTTTGGAAGATATTTTGTATTCAATAGTCATTATTATCGGTTTAGTGGCATGACGTCTTTCCGCTTTCGTTAAAGCTTTGCTTTTTTTTATTGTCTTTTTTTTGTTTGTTTTTTTTTTTTTTTGTTAAAAATTCACTATAAAATTGAGTTTTAAATCCGCAGAATTTCTTCTAAAATACAATGATGACCTATTTTATTGTCAGTCAGACATTGACCTTCTTATTTGCCATCCTTTTCTTATTTTTTTTTTTTGTGAAATTAATGTTTACAACACGTTTTCTTGAATGAAATTGTAGACATGAGGGCTAAAATCAAGAAATATTTGTAAACTTTCCTAAAATTAACTTTCGAACAAAGGCTGTAATTATTACCCGTAGGATCAATTGATTTCGTCGGATAAATTTAATTCTTCCTGTGTACAGAGCACTCCCACCCAAAACCCAATCATATTCGCCATAAAATTTTGGCCAGCGGATAGCCAGTATGTTGTATGAATTTACTTTGAGCCTCTGCCTACAACAAAGTTCTGCGGTCGTTAGATATCAAGAGTGTGTACACAAAATTCAAAATTGTCAAATAATATCGAGTGTTTCTAGTTAGAAAGGCTTTAAACAGTGTGGAGCCATATGTGCAAAACACATGGTTGTCATGGAACAAATCGTGCTCATCCTATACAGCGGAACGTTATAATTGGATTGAAAATATATGCAGAAAATAATGCAAAGGGATCAGCTATTCAAGAAGGAATATATGCCCTCCAGCCAGGCCAAACACATTATAAACCTTAGGAGTGACTGAATTTTAGCTCCCGACAGAGAGTTTAAACTCTCAGTAAAACTCTTCAGCTTTTATCCTCTTACTCCTCCTAATTTCCACACACCCTGCAGATATCTGGCTTAGGTCTGTCCCAGATTCTCGTCAGATCTCAGTCAAAAATTTCACTTGGACTTACTAAGCTTCAGTAGCGAGCCAATTATATCCTCACTCTTTGATGGCCACTGGCTCCTAGCTGCCTAGCACGTGATCTATCCTATCAGCTGCTCTTTTTTCGTCTTCCGATAATTGCATAAAGATAACGACTAAGATGATTAAGCCGCACAACCATATATCCTTCCTGATGAGAATCCAATAGAGACTGTTTCGATCCCTTTCAAAGGGTCCTATGGAGGCTTTACAGTGACGAAATACTTCTAGCGCACAAAAGATCTAACAATCAGCGTAGCCTACATACATACATAATTGGCCATTACAACACTTCAGTCAGGATTACGGCCTAGCTTCTCACACCACTTATGTTGTGTGTGTTAATTTTATACAAGAGTCGCAGGACCTACAGTTTAAAGTCGACTCCGAACTACAGATTTTTTGAGAAACTTTTCATGGCAATTTTATTCACTTCCCAGAGTTTTTGCCAAAAATCTGCTGAGGGGATGGTGCCTAAATAATATTTTTTCATATTTCGTTTCGTTGAAAACGTCTGTTCTGGGGATTGAACACACTGTCCAATAGACTACGGCGATACCATACATGCATACATGATTGGTCATGACAATCCTTCAGTTAGGATTACGACCTAGCTTCCCACACCACCTATGTTGTGTGTGTTAATTTTATCCAAGGCTGGTGGGACCTAGAGTTTGAAGTCGCTTCCGAAGGACAGATTTTTTGAGAAATTTTTCATGGCAATTTTATTCACTTCTCTCCCAGAGTATTCGCCAAAAATCTGCTGAGGGGATGGTGCCTAAATAATATTTTTTCATATTTCGTTTTTGTTGTTTGACCTGGTTTTTGAACCGTAGCCTTACGTCTAAAAAAGCAGCACACTATCTAATAGACTACGGCGACTATTAGACTTTATTAGTAATTTTTATGTTCGATTTTTAATGTGCAGCTGTTGTTGATGTTGCTTAAATTATTACTATTGCTTGCAGCCACACTACTTTTGGCCTTCACTGTATTTCTATGTAATATAATCATTATTTTTCTTATATTTATTATGATTAAATTTGAAGTTTATTACTTAATTTAATTATTAAAAATCTACCACACTAACATCGATTAAGTTTTATTTGAAAAATAAGAATAGGCTACCGTGGGCTTTACCAGTTATTTGCCACTATTTTTTTTCTTATTAAAAATATTTCTTTTTCTTATTAAAAATATTTTTTTTTTCTAAATTTAATCATTCATTAATGAATGCCTATGAGAAGAAATCTTTAAAAAAATTTTTTGTAAGATTTTGTTTTCGATTTTATTCTTGGAGTTTTTGTTTTTATTGTCTTTTGTTTATCAATATAAAAAAATGGAAGTAAAAGTTTTTATTAATTAAAATAACCGGTTTTACAATAATTAACATTTTAATTATTATTCACAATGGTTCTGGTTTCGCTTTAGCGGCTTTATGTCTACTGTCTAGGTCATAATAATTTTAGCATAAGATAAGTTAT
>QOCX01002501.1:11646-21934 GCA_005959815.1 Sarcophaga bullata | reverse complement strand
ATCTACAATGGTGCATGAAATACCACCAAACACTTCTGCTAGGGAAGTAGTGGTTAACTCCACTAGTCTAGAAGATGTTCCCTTAAGTGAAGTAAGTTTTCTCGTCACAGGTTTTACGTCATATGAAACCAATTTTTAATTTCTATATCACTTATAGATAAGTGATCGTGCTCAATCTATCCAGTCTTTGCACAGTAATATGGATCTATCAGGCCGCGCGAGAGTATGGGGCTATTGGGATAATCACTCACTTTTCTTTGGGTTTTTGTTGCCGGAAACCTACCTCCCCTTCCTAATGAAGGAATTAACAGGCCAAACGTTTAGAGGCTCCAATCGTAATATACATAATACTAACATTCGGCTAATATCACAACAAGCAACAATTATTAAAACACAAAATGCTGCCCCAATCTAGCATTTATAACGATATGATAACCGAATTGTCGGATCAGACACAGCACTTTAAGTTTTCGGCCTCTCCCCCACCTTCTCCGCCTAAGCGTTGAGCACTGAATGGCATGACGGTGCACCTGATTATCAGAACCATTGATCAAGTACACTCCCTGATAATGGCTTCTTTTGGTAGGACCGCATGAAGAATCTTAGCCACGTTTATAGCAAAACCAAAACCGAATTATCGCACCCCCTTTAATGGGCGTGACGATGGCAGAAATTTAGCGAAAAGAACTTACTGCAAAGAAAACTAACTAGAGGCCTTACGCTCTCAAAGAGATGAAATGCGTAATTTGGTCTCTGAATTACAAAGTGTCAATCGTTCAGCCGAGGAGACAGCTAAAGAGGCTAGACAAAGGCAATATGAACAAGAAAAAGATATTGAAGAAAATGAACAACAGAATTCACCTAAAACCACATAAAAAATCCTACAAACTCTGGAAAAGACCGTGAAGTGCCAGTGGAGTATAGCCGCAACGTGCCCATTGATGTTGCAACAGCCTCAAAGACAGCAAGTGCCAAACGGTAATTGTCAAGCTCTATCTGAATCGGAAGTTGAAGGTGAAGCCGAGGTAGAGGAAGATGAAGAACAACGTAAAATTGCTGCTGCCCTAATCCAACAAAAAGTGGCAGATATTGATGCCATGAAGGCTCAACTGAAACGTTTAAAAGATATGATGGAAACTGTAAATATAATTGAGGCGCATACAGCCAAAGATCCCAAACTAATAGGTCGTACACCACCACGAGAAGTACCTATAACTTACGATCGGGAACGCACTCCAGTGGCTGAGTCCAGCCGTTACCATGACGATAACAGTAATGAAGAATTTATTGCGCGGAAAGTTCGTATGTTAAATGAAGTAACTTCGGACTTAAGAGCCCAAGCCCAGTCTTTGCAATCGGAAAAGGATCGCATACAGGCTTTAAAAAATGAAATCGAAAGGCGTAAACAACAGGCAGCTGCTGCCGCTCAAATGGGTGAGGATGCTTTAAAGAGAAATAGTTTAACACCCACTCCTGTGCCACGCGATCATAATAGCCGTTGGGAAGAACATGAAAAAACACAACAAGAAAGAGATCAACTGAAATTGGAATATGAATTGAAGAAAAAGGAATTTGAAATGCTGTGCAAGCGTTTAAAAGAAGAAGAGGAGCCCACACCAAGCAGGCGTCAAGATATAGCCTCAGAAGCCGATGATGAGGCCGAAGAAGATAACAATGATTCAGACTATGCGGCCAGTACAAAATTCGTTCCAACATCAACGCCGGCCGCCACTAGAGCAAGTGAGACTGCAAATAGAAATGTCAAGGACTCTTTGAATTCTACAGGCGCCTCTTCAAATACGGCTACACATATCGCTCAAGCCGCCAGTAGCACACATGATGGTGCTTCACTGGAAGCAGCCAGTATGCAATCGGGCAGTTCCAGATCTTTTTCTATACCACCACCAATGTCGGCAATGGGCATGAATTTCCGTAAGTTTTAGAAAACTCAAATAAAATATTGGTTTTAATTTATTTCCTTAATTTGCTTCTTTTAAGCTGGCCCTATACCACCACCTTTACCAACTGCTTGGAATCCTCATCAATATTATTACGCTACCGGTGTACCTCCACCACCTCCACCTCCACAAACCACTTTCGGTTTAAATCAATCTTCTACCAACGCGGCCACTATAAACACTAGTGAATGCATTTGCAATAGTAATAACCTGGGAGCAGCCACTTCATCTTCAACTACTACCAGTGCCGCTACCAATGCTCCTTTAAGTACCAATGATCCCATGCTACAACAATTCATACAGACACAGCAAATGTTAATCAATTCAGTGTGCCAATGCAACCAGATGTTGTGGCATCAGCAAAGGGAAATTGATAGTCTTAATCAAACCATACATATGCTACAGGAACGTTTACTAGCGATAACAGCTGGTAATGTAAATGCCGCAACAAATGCGAATGAAAACGGTTATGGTTTACGCTCTGAATCAGTACCACCAGCTAGTTTGGGTGGTATACCCACAACACAAGCTTTGCCAAATAATCTTTTTGTGGGCATTAATCGTGCACAATCCGAACAGCCTATAACATTTATACCGGGACAAAATAGAAATAGTGCTTTCAGCAACTACCAACAACAACAACAGCATCAACATGTCTATCGTCATCAACGTGTCTCACAACCACATGGAAACTTTAATTTTACTACTGAATCACAACAGCATAATGCATCGGCCTCGGCTAGTTCAAGTATGTATGCCACGCTCAATAATGCTGCAACTCAACCACCTCAAGCGTCCTCCACACATTTTAATAATGAAATACCTACACCCCAGTCGCCGGTTGTTGGCTCAGGACCAGCTCCCATTTTTATGCATCATCACAATAATGCCATACATCAGAATAATGCCAACTTACGTACACAAAACCAACAACAGCAGCACCATCACAGTAATCTATCGCATACCCTTAACAACCAGGTGCCACCCGGTAATCGTGCCAATAACTATTGGGACAATTTTAGAAGGTAAATACTAACCTGTTCTTCTTTTAATTATATTTCTTTTAAATCTTTAAGATCAAGTAGAAATTTATTATTTAAAATGCAATGTATTAAATTGTAAAATTGTTTTGGTTTATTTTGTTTGTCAATTCATTAAGGTTTTCAAAATAGTTTTTTTTGTTTATTAAAATAAAGTGTTTGAAATTGGTCGGGATTTAGTTATAATTTTTTTTGACAAAAATAAGTTTAAAGATTGAAAAGAATTTCGTAGTGAATATGTAAGTAAAGAAAAGTTTGCTTGTTAACGATTTTAGTTGTTATTTTACCTTTTTGCATATTCAAAACTAATATTTTAAACGCTTTATGTTACTTAATTGTAATTATAACTAAACTTTCTTTTATAAACAGGGTCTTTCAAGTTGATGTTTCTTATTCAAATACAAATTAAGCACATAATTTTGATGAATTTTGTCTCTTGCAAATGCAATTTATTATATACATCTTTTAATGTAATTTATTAAGACCTAGAGAAATAAATGTGAGACTTTAGCTTTACTGAGAGCTTACTTTCCTTTTCAAAAGAACTTATACTAAAAATAATGGCTGTTAGAATTGTGATTACATCATCGTGGGTACTACCTTGAATTGGATTGATAGTTTACATCATATCTCCTAAGCTTTTATTTGATCTTTTATTGCATCACTATTTTATCTTCAGATTATTGTGGTTACTTTCAGTCATATCTCTTCTCCAAGCAAGAAGGTTTCCACATCTCAAATAGAAATAAAATAATAGTGTCAAAACGAAATTCATACTTGAAAGACCCTGTTGAAAAGCATGTTAATAATTTAAGCCTAATAACATAAATCTGCTTTATTTGTTTCTACTTTTCTCCCATAATTATGTAAATAATGTTGTTGTTTAATTCCTGTGTTAAATGTTATATGCTCCGCCTCAGCTATTCGCGTCAAAATTTGCTTTCTACTAATTCTACTAAAAGTAATGAGGAACAACAATTACAACAACAACAACAACAACAACAGCAGCAGCAACAAGAAACAACATATGAGAGGTCAACATCAATGCCACACCAGCAACAACCTCAACATACCGGCTACAGTTTCCATCAGCAAAATCAAAATTTAGACGAATGCACCAATAATTTGAATTATGCCAGTAATAATGATTCCAACTCAATCGATCATAATAAATATTTACGTATTATCCAGAGATCACGTATTAATCAGAGGCAACAGCAACAGCAATATCAACAGAATATCTATCAGCAACAAAGAGATTTTCTGCAGCAACTAAATTGGTTGGAACAACATGAGAATACCAATAATAACTCCAGTAATACTGGCTCTAATACAGTCGATTTAATGTATCACAATTATAATATACAGCAAAGCAATAAAGTGGGCCCGAAACCGAATTGGCGTTTTCGAAATTTAAATGAGGATTACAATTCCCCCACTCCTCCTCCTATCAATCGTCATCCAGCTCCGACAGCTTCAGCGCTAATACAAAGATATCAAAATACCTTGTCCACCTACCAACAGCAACCCATACAGCATTTTATAAATCCACCTCGGCAACAACATCCTTCCCAAACTGGCAATCAAACGGCAACAAGAAATCAAGATTTTTTATTACGTTCCACCGTCGATGTAGACGGACACGGTGGCGGTGGCGGCGACGGCGAAGAAGTAAATTATAATTTCTTAAATTCTCACCAACAACAGCAATTACCGTTGGATTATTCCAATCCAGCACATCATAATGATAACATTATCTTAGATAACAATGAAAATAATGAAGATGAGGAAGAGGATGACACCACATCTGAGGAAATAAAGCGTAATCTTTTGGTAAACGCTTTGAAAAATGATAAATTTACTACAAAATTCTATGAATCTATAAAGGAAGATGTTTTCCGGCGCTTAGAAAGCATGCTTTTAGATAAAGACAACATAAACAATGAAACAACAGTGATTGGCCAACAACAGCAACACCAACAGCAGCAGCATCTCCAACATCAGCAACAATTGTTTAATAATATTACGAACATATCTCTACGTAAATTAAATTTAAATGAACAAAAGAGCCAACCTAATGCAGCAAACTCATTTAGAATTGAACACCCAACAAAATCTAATCGAAGAGCCTTGGTCCATATACAGCACCTAATGAACAATAATGAAAGCGAACAACCGCTTTCATCTTCCAACAATGATAATAATGATATTGAAAACGAAAAGCCTGAAGAGGACACCAATTGGCGTCACAATAACATGAATAACTGTGGTAACACCAGCACAAATCAAGCGCGCCCTAACAATACCAACACAACAACCATTACAAAAAATATTACCAAAAAGCGTAAAAATCTCAGAAAACAAACATTGAGTCAAAGCAATGCCCATACCAATGCAAACAACACTGAAACAGCAAATGATGATGAGGGCAATGATAATTTAAGAGGCGCCTGTAGTTTGGCAGCTCAACAACATCAGAAATTACAGGCGGAAACAAAGGAACAGGTAAGCTATAGAATAAAATTTTTTCAAAACATTACCAGAATATATGATATCACATTAAAAATTACTGAAAATACGATATCAGGACAAAGCTTTACTTTATCTACCGTAAGAAATGGCTGTCAGAAGGTTCTCTACGTGCTTCAAATGCACAGTGCCTTTGGCTTAAAGCTCCCTTTTAAAATAACAGCTTCGAACTCTTACTGATAACGTTAACCATTGGCTTAGTCATTAGCAAGTAATTTTTAATTGCTTGAAAACAGTACCCATGTAACGCCGGCCGTAAAGAAACCTGTTTAGAAATCTATCCAGGCCACTATGTTCATTTTCCCCACGAGTCCATTTTTTTAATCCTATTTAGCATTTACAAAGCATTTCTTTTTTGATTTGAAAAAAAAATAGCTTCGTCGCCCATATCTCCAGTCCCAAGTAACGCCCCGAAGTAAGGACAGCTGTTTTGGAATCTAGTATCAGAGGTTTGTTTCACATTGCTTCAGAAGTTTCTTTAGGTTAGTCTCCTTGGAGGTTCCACACTTATCACCTCTTATATTATATTTTTTGGTGAATTTGCAAATGACTGAATTTTTTAGACAATATATGTAGAAATAACTTTAAAATTTATCCAATATTTATATTAAACAACAAAATGTCTTTACATTTTAGCACAATGAGAATAAAAATGATGCAAATGCTTCATCGTCAACCAATTCGCCAAAATCGGTAGCATCTGGTGGCTCCATTGCTGTCGCTCAATCGAATGAATATGATCTTATTAAATATATAATCAATCGTATACGTAATCAAACTCATACTAACACGTTAATTAACGATGCTTTACTAGTGGATGTTGCTAAACTAACCGCAACTGTGGCACAAAATGCGATGCCTTTAACGCAAAATTCTAATGTTGGTAATAATGCCACAAATCTTTCGCCGAAGAAAATTTATGCAAAAATCAAAAAATTAACTTTACCCAAGGAAAGAGATGAATTCTTAAGATGGTATCAAAAATATTTAGAAAATACCATATTTGGTAATCAGCAACAGCAGCAACAACAACGGCAACAGCATCTAGCATCAGGCGAAAAAGGTAAGTCTACAAGTAAACCCTCTAATAATCAACAACTACAGCAGCAGCAACAAAACGATTTACAAGCGCCAAATACGGATGATGGTGATTTAGCCGAAGCAGATCAAAATTGTTCCTTAAATAATAGCAGCGGCAATAGTGGCGTTGGTAATGGAAATGATTCAAACTCTACTTATCACCAGCAAATCACTGCAGATAATAGTACACCGAGTACTGCTACACAACACTTAATTAAAACCGAACATTTTAATGGTTCCGGTGCTGCCGGTCTACAATATGAAAACAATGAAAATCCTGAAGAAACTCATACCATAAATATTGAAAATTTACGGGATAATAATAATACAAGCATTAGAAATATTCCAACTTCCACTGCAGATGATATAATAAATTCTGTAACTCCTTTGCAGGCAGCTAAAAATTTAAAAAGCTATGAGCCAGCATCACTGATTGCTAATAGCAATAGCAGTAATTCAGAGAAATCTGATTTAAAATGTGAAAAACCCGAATTCAATGAGAAGGAATAATTGGCAGAGGCATAGTAATTGCTTAAGCTTTGTGCAGATGGTTGTCGGATCTTACAATATTGTCAGTTAAATGTATGTAAATTTCTTACAACGTTGTTGGACTAACGACCACAAACAATATTGTCATAAATGTGGCAAACGTGATGTGTGGTAATGTATGGTGTATCGGACTATACTATCATTATCAGATATTACAGTATATTCTATTCTCTTCTGTGAATAGTATCGTTAAAAGTATAGTGTCGTCTATTAGGTCGTAAATGTTTTCTGTAAGATCGCATTTCGTATAAAAGCAATAAGATGTCCAATAAGA
This sequence comes from Sarcophaga bullata, assembly GCA_005959815.1. Classification (NCBI taxonomy): domain Eukaryota; kingdom Metazoa; phylum Arthropoda; class Insecta; order Diptera; family Sarcophagidae; genus Sarcophaga; species Sarcophaga bullata. The sequence continues at coordinate 14,504 of QOCX01002501.1, read as the reverse complement.
TTTTGTGTAAATACATCTTTAAAATTATCTATTTTCTATTTGTGTATCCAGTTACAGCTATTGTGTCAGACAATGGTTTAATCGTATGAACTGACAATCTATAAAGTGGTGGCCACATTCGATAGCATTGTAAGATCTGATAATCATCTATACAAGAGTTTTATTCTCTTTAGTGTTTAAGTTAGTAGTCGTATTACATATTGACTATGTGGCTTCTAAAAATTCTTTGCAGTTGCATTTCATTTTTTATAATCCTGCATATGAAACAACATTCCCCTTTAATAGTTTTTTTAAATGTATTCTTGACTTTTTAATATTTATTTCTAACTATTTAATATACAATACATAATTACATACATACACAAGTAATTTATCTCTATTATTAAAATATAGTATTCGTCCCTTAATAAAAGTATTTAAAAATCTCTATACAAACATAAAAGATGAAATAACTGATTAGTCTGCAAGGAGCCTAAAGTTGTGAAGCTGAAAATAACTTGTACCAAAAATTAATGCCTTCGCATAATTTAAGAAAAGGACCCTTTAGTCGACACATCCTACCTCTAAGCAGAAATGGTTTTAATAAGCAGCTTGATACCATAACAGGTAAAACAAATCACAAACAAGAAGATTTATTTTTTACAGATACAGGAGAGCTTTCATTATATCTAAATTAATATTAATTATATTAATAGCGGTATCAAAATTTGAAGTTTTATTGAGACCAAAAACTGACGCTTCCGCTATTTGCTTCAAAACAAAATTTCTTTAAAAAGTTCTTTTATTTAAATACTTGTTTCTTTTTGATTAACTCTTCCAGCATTCTATAATAACAATAACGGCTATCGTATTCCATATCATACCAAAAATTAACAGCTATACACTTATGACTCTGTGTAACATGATGGTACCAGTAGTTGGGTAAATAAAGCATATCGCCGGCTTTGACTCTTACCCTTAAAGGCTTAACTTTAGCATATTGAGGATATTTATATAGATCAGGTGCTAAAGGATCTATGCTTATCCACTCGGTTAAGAGGGGATCTTGACTATTGCCGTTTTCCTTACATTCGACGTCGTCTTCTAATGAACACATTACAGGCTCTATATGATATTGTTTGGTCTCCTCATGACGTTTATACACACCTGTGGGATATAATTGCTTAGGAATCCAAGGCAAACAATGCGGCGGTAGTAATATAAAATCTTTGTAACCATTTATCACACAGTACAAATTGTCATAGGGATCTTTATGCATGGATGTTATAGCTCTTTCGTCACCCATCCAAAAGTTTACTGCATCTGGTGGTTTATTAAAAACTTTCTCGGCAAACTCTAAATGCTTGCAATTAATATCTTCTTGAAGTTCAGGAAAATCTAAAGAAAAATTTGAATTTTGTTTTTGTATATAGTTGACGGCACCCATACCATGGGATTGTCCAAATTATTAAGAAATTCCGCCATTGTACATTTCTCTTCCAAAGGCAAAACAAAGTATTCTTTTTTGTCTTCATATCTAATTGCCAAACCATCAGCATAACCATTGGTGTTATGGCTACATCAACAATTTTGTCTTTCAGCTTTTGTATGAAATATCCTGAATTCCATTTTGTCACAGCTGGCCAATCGGTTACTGCATTCCTTATAATCACTGGCTGTTGCTTGGCATAATATTCTCGAGCGAAATCAATTGCATCGGGAATGGCATGAAGTTCAGGTACTTGTGTCCCAATGCACAAATCATTGGCTTCGTTTAAAAGTAACTCCAAGGCAGATCGAATTTTATCATCCATTTGTTTGATTATTTTTAATTATTAAAGGGAAATAAACATATGGAAACAGTGTGTGCCGGCTGTATATCAGCTGTTAAGCATGAGCATGTCAGTTGTGGTAGTGCTGTCAACTATTAACTATTAAAAATACAGAAGGGAATTATTTAGACAAATCGGAGCGTTTGTAAAGTTTCTGCAAAGATTTTTGGACAATCCTATATTGGCACTAATATAATGTCAGACAACACAACAGTAGATCAAAACATAATAAAACAGTTTTCAAAGTGGATGAAACACGTCTAAAATATCAGAGATATCACTCAACTTCACAACGCTAGCTCCATAAATCAAGCGAAGTTAGGTAAGGAGCAGCCTATACAAAGCATTACATCAAACAACTCAGCAATATATTATAAATAACCGGATAACCGCCGTATAGAACCAATGAATGACGCTAGACGAGAGCACACGTTATATACCTATGGACGTACAACGCTTATATAACATACTCTGTTCCTTGTTCATCATTTCCTTGACATTCTTTTCGCAGTCCAAAGAAATGCCAAGATATTTGGTCTCAAATATTCGGAAGGTGTCAATCACGTATTTATGGTGTGAATATCCAGGCTGTAATCCAAACTTCAGAATCTTAACAGCGGACGCTGTAAGTTTTAATCTATATAATACCAAATTCCCAGTGTTTTCCCAAAATCGCTTCTTTTCCTTTGTGATAGCGTTGCCAACTCTAACCATTTTTCTAACGGAGTAAAACATCTGGCTTTAACAGGTTAAAAAGAGCAGCGGCAGCAGCAGCCAAATTTATAATTGAATTTTATTTTTAATCACAACATATGCATATAGTTCCTTGACTTAAAATCGTATCCAAAGTGGAGCACAAATAAGTTAAATCGAAATAAAAACCGGGTTTAAATTTTATACCGAAAAACTATGAGCTCTGAGACAAGTACTTCCACATCAGCAACTAATGAAAACACAAACACCCACATACCGGCATTAGATACCGTGGACAACGATAACGGTGAGGAAATTATAAATTGGGTTGAAGAGGCAAATGCCATTATAAAC
>QOCX01002501.1:0-11626 GCA_005959815.1 Sarcophaga bullata | reverse complement strand
GATGTACGGACACATGTGGCCGAAATAGACATATCGAAAGCGTTACCCAGCAACGAATCTCACATATACCTGAACATACGAACGTTTGAAGGAGCCGCTTACTGTGTGCACGTTTCCAGTTTAGGTTTTCGTATAGTTTCTGAAATATACGATACCATCGATGAGGACAAAAAGGAGGTAAAGGAAGATGGTGAAGAGGAGGTATTTGAAACACCTTATGCATTATTAGACAAAATTAGCCCACGTTATGTGGAGTCATTTGGCAATCAATTGTGCAAACAATTACTGCAACTGCAACAAATGCGTACAGAATTTAATGAAGAGGATGAAGAAGGCCTAGAAGAAGAGGAGGAAGATGAAGACAGTCAGGCTAAAATTAATAAAAACGAAGTGTAACACAAATAAGGACTCAAATAGCTGTAGACTTCAACATTTAAACAGATATCCTTCTTCATGGAAAACAAAAAACCAACCAGTCAGCATAACTAAATGGAATTTTTTATTTTTATTCGTTTACAATATTCACAAATAATAACTTTACTAATACGAGGCCTACTATCTTCATTTTGTTTAGAAATAATAATCATAATGCACAGCAGCACGTATGCAAGTGGGATTGAAACTAGCGTGTATGAAGCATTATGAGCGTTCGTGTTTATTTGTTATTTTTATTTATTATTGATAAGTATGTATTTTATTTTAAATTAATTAATTATTCATACGTCGATGTAAACAAACAGCAATTGCTTGTTTTTTTTTTCGAATGCATTCAATAGTATAATTCCACTTCTATGATGACATTGGTGACCTCACCTTGTTGTTGTAATAATGTTGGTGATTTTTTTCTTGTTTCATATTCATTCAATTAGTATGTTATTTGCAATAGATGTATTTAAAATGACTATATGTATGTATAGTATTTTTATTTAGACTTTTAAGCGTTTTAAGAATAAAGATTGTGATTGCAATTCCAAATCGGTTAGTTTTCTTACAACGGGTACCAGCTGCTCAACATGATCCTTGTAACCAGTGCCAGTGTTAAGATTTTTCTCACCATATACCACCTTGCCGTCGAAATCATTAACAGGTACAGCCATGGACTTGTCTACCTGTTGTATGGTTATATTCAAGTGATCCTCAATTTCAGCTAATAACTACAAATATTAACGAATAAAACATTGTATTAAATTGTATTACCTACATAAATTATTAAGAAGTATTTTCAACCTCTGGGCGTGTATACTCAATAAGGTACGCTATATTGATTGAGAAAAGCTTGTAAAAGCAATTACCCCAGTTTTTTTTTTTTTTACAAATTAGAGAATCATGATAGAATATGCTTTAAAATGAGAACCAAATTACAGCAAAAAACGGCACATATTTAACATTAAGAATCCCTCTAATAATATTCGTTGTATAGGAAGAAGGTACGCTTGTGTAACTATTCATTAATAATCCGAATAATTTTTTTTTATTTTTTTTTTTGTAGTTCTTAAGACGTCAATAGGCGCTAACCAGATCAAGTACGTTACAAATTGTTATATTGCAGAAAGGAGGGTAAGGGTTCATGAGAAAGCAATACAATTGCAGAAAAGATGCTATAAAAATCATTATACGGGACGTCCGCCCTACTTGACCATCGGTGACTAATAACAACTCCGACCACCAAACGTCATGGATGCGTTCTTTTAAGGTAAGTAAATGAAAGACTTTTCATCCTCCATGAACAGGTGGTTAGACAAATTAAATTTAGTTTTTTGAATTTTGTCTTAATTCTATTCAGAATACTAAACAGGAAAACTTAACTCGTATTAAAAACGACTTAAAAATTAAGAAAAGAGGAACTATTTGAAAACTTACATTCTTTTCGTTATACCAAATACAGCAACCCTTAACATCAGTCAAATTGGTGTTGTTACAGTTGCGTCCTCTGGTCTTACACCATTCGCCATGATACCATACCTGCAAAGTAATTTTGAAAATTGAAATCTAAGGCTTGTGTCATAAAATAAACTTAAAAACCTTTTCTGGTACAGTTGCTACTAAACTAATAGCTAAACCCATGCGTTCAGCACGACCTACGCGACCAATACGATGTACGTAATTGGATTTCTCATCCGGCAAAGTTACATTAATCACTGAAACGAAAAATTGTAATAAAATATGTTCTAAGACCCGCCATATAGCGATACAATTGCTTTAACTTACTGTAGGGTAAACCCGTAATATCTAAACCTCTGGCAGCAACGTCAGTACATATCAAGAATTTTACTTCGCCCCTTTTAAAACGTTCCAAATTCTGTTTACGTTCTTGAGGCTTACGGTCACCATGTAGACAAACACATGAATAACGTTGGCCGCCTCTAGATCTTAAATATTGTTCGAGATTGTCACAATCCAACTTGGTACGACAGAATATAATACAACGATCCATTTTATGTTCCTCTATAGCTCTAATGCAATACTCGCCCTTAAGCAATTTAACAGCTTCTGAATAGGTTTCTGGTGTTAAATTACTGGGATAAACATTGTCACGTGCATGAACACCATCAGTGCGTATATGTTGTCGTAGATTATGCCAGGCATGATCCTTTTGTGGATCAATCATGCATACAACATGATGTACAGTCTCTGGTACAGCATCCTCGCCTTTAAGATCAACCCAAGTGGGAAAATGCATAAGACGATCAGCCATTTTTTTCACTTCGAAAGCATGTAAAGTTGCAGAACACACTACCATTTGTAAACGACGGCCATCCGAAGTCATTTTGGGTATTTGCTTATGCAAACGGTCAATAAGATCCGTATAGCCTTGTTTAAGCAAGGCATCCGCTTCATCTAAAACAAAGAAACTGGAAATAAAATAAAATTTATTATTACAAATTTTAATTGACTTCCATTGCTTCAATTAAAAGATTACCGGCAATGTGTCAATTGTACAAAACCACTGCTAATCATTTCTTCTAAACGACCCGGTGTACCCACTATAATGTGAACACCTTGTTGTAAAACACTTTTCTGCTGCTCAAGCTTAACACCGCCAATCAATAGCAAAGTTTGCACGTTTGGATTTGACAAATGGACTTTGAATTTTTCAATTTGATTGTAAGTCTGCTCAGCCAATTCTCGGCTGGGCTCTATAATAATAGCTTGTGGAGCATTGGGTGCTGGCTTACTGGCTGCTGCGTTTGTAGAAGGACAAGCCAGAGGATTGGACTTGGCATGTTGAGCTCCTGCCTGTGAGACAGCTTTAAAGCCATTTTTAGGTGGATATTTTAAATCAGTTTTGCCAAAATTAAAAGCCATTTCAGCATTCTTCAGAACCACTGCTGGATAAAAAGTTTCATTGCGTAGATTATCAGCGATGCGAAAAGCTACGCCCAAATGCTGACCATTTTTACTGAAAGAAATCTCCATTTTCTCCAAATCCAGATAGCAGCCAATAACATCATTCTTGCCAAATGCCTCACCATAGTCATCAAATTGACGATTATTCGATTTCTTGCCAGTGCCACCAAATCCAAAGCCGTTGCGGCAAGTACCCAAGTCAAGATTGGCCTGTTGCGTAGACCATCCCACCCTACACAAACCTTCATCAGTTACCGTGGCTTCAAAATAGAATTTTCCCTTGCCCTTTACACCGGTTGTGCAGCGACAACCATGCCATTCCTTAAACTCACGCGATTGGCAGCGCAAACCATCGGGTGTAACAGCTAAAGCTGGACCACGATCAAAAAATGACATGGTCCAGGGTGCTATGCTGCCAGCTGCTGCCCCACCCCCTTTCGAAGCTTTGCCGTCCTCTAAATCTCTTAACGTTTCCCAAACAATCTGTAATATGGGAAGGCAAAAGGCACCTGTCTTACCGGAACCGGTTTCAGCAGCCATTAATACATCGCCACCTCCTAAAATTAAAGGTATCGCTTCGGCTTGTACATCTGTAGGTAGACTATCAATTATTAAAGAAATAAATTTAAAAAAGAAAAACCAATTGTCTATCACAAAAAAAAAAACTTACGTCCATTCCATATCGTCAATGGCTTTACCGATTTCGGGTAAAACTCCAAATTCTAAAAAAAAAAAAAAAATTATATTTTCATGTTATTAGTTAAAAAAAAATAGAAATTTGCCTTCAAATGCAGTCATTTTTTCACAAATTTCGAAGATTTCGATCAGTTTCTAGAAGACTTGCAAAAATATAATTGATTCTCGCCGGCTGTTGAAATACAACACAAAAACTTCTGAAAGTATGTTCAGTGAAAAGCTATAATATATAAACAACTTGAAGTTGGTTGCAGTAATTTTCTATGTTTTTTTTATTTAGTACTATGTTTAGTAAATATAAATCAAAATGTCACAAAACTAGCCTGCAAATCGTCCATTTTCGTCGTAGACGTCAACCTATAACATCGTTTTTAGCTTTGGTAAGCATTTAGATTTTTATAATTAAAAAAGAAAATCTTTGAATATTCTTTACATCGCTTTTTAATTTTAAAAGATTTACTAAAATAGCTTATCTAAACTTCGAAATGCATATACTAATTACATTATTTTTTGTATTACAGTTCTTAAATTCATTTTTCACGAGTCCCTAATTTCACATTTTGATTCAAGATGGTTAGGGAGAACAAAGCTGCCTGGAAAGCCCAATACTTCATTAAAGTAGTCGTAAGTATTAAATTTGTTTGGTTTAAAGTTACATTGTTATTGGCTTTTTAAAGTGATGAGAGAAATTGACGTCTGAATGTCTATCGTCTGAATACCATGGCTTGAAAAAGCTGAACCCAGGTGTTCTGGTAGACTAGAAGTTGAGAAAATGCTCTTTGAGCAGTCTGATAATGTTGCTAATAATAGTTTATGCTGATTTTTTTTTTGTGAATGTAGTGCTAAAAATATACTTCTGTTATTCATCTAGGAACTATTCAACGAATACCCCAAGTGTTTCGTCGTCGGTGCTGACAATGTTGGTTCCCGTCAAATGCAAACCATCCGTACCAGCCTTCGTGGCATGGGTGTTGTTCTTATGGGTAAGAACACTATGATGCGCAAAGCCATCCGCGGTCATTTGGAACAAAACGCCCAATTGGAAAAATTGTTGCCCCATATTAAGGGTAATGTTGGTTTTGTCTTCACCAAGGGCGATTTGGCTGAAGTACGTGACAAATTGTTGGAATCCAAAGTACGTGCCCCCGCTCGTGCTGGTGCCATTGCTCCATTGCCCGTCATCATCCCTGCCCAAAACACCGGTTTAGGTCCCGAAAAGACTTCTTTCTTCCAGGCCTTGTCTATTCCAACCAAGATTTCCAAGGGTACAATTGAAATCATCAACGATGTACCCATTTTGAAGCCTGGTGACAAGGTCGGTGCTTCCGAAGCTACCTTGCTTAACATGTTGAACATCTCTCCCTTCTCATATGGTTTGATCATCAACCAAGTTTATGACTCTGGCTCCATCTTCTCTCCCGAGATCTTGGACATCAAACCCGAGGACTTGCGCGCCAAATTCCAAGCTGGTGTTGCCAACTTGGCCGCCGTTTCTTTGGAAATTGGTTACCCCACCATTGCCTCTGCTCCTCACAGCATTGCCAACGGTTTCAAGAACTTGTTGGCTATTGCTGCTACCACCGAAGTGGAATTCAAGGAAGCCACCACCATCAAGGAATACATCAAGGACCCCAGCAAATTCGCTGCTGTTGCTGCCGCCACCGCCCCAGCTGCCGGTGCTGCTGCTGCCGAAAAGAAGGAAGAAGCCAAAAAGGAAGAATCCGAAGAAGAAGAAGACGACGATATGGGCTTCGGTCTCTTCGACTAAGTACCCAAATTCTCAACATATTTTACCAGATTCACTTGGTATTTTTGTTGAAAAGATTACGATTGTGCTTTCTTGTCCTACAACAACATGCTGTGGTGTTTTTAGAAAAATATTCAAAATCATTTTTTAACTGTGATTTTTATAAGTCTACGCATGTAACAAATATTTGTCGCGGTGTGACAAACCCAATGGCAAGTTGTTACATCTGTGGTACTGCTTAGAAATTACTTTAATCTAAAAATAAAAATCGTAATCCTTCAAAGCTCTAAATATTCATCTTTTAATTGAATGGTTTTTTTTTTGAATCTGTTCTGAGCATCATCATTGGCGAAATTGTGGTTTTGAAAAATTGACAAAACATTAGATAAGATGTATATATGCATATAGAGTAATGTTTATAGGGGTTTATTTCGAATTTTTAAATGACTAATTCTTTTTTGCGTTTGTATAGTGACTAGGATACCCAAAATCCTCGAGGTAGAGGTCGACTACCTCCTGTTTTTCGAAGGCCAAGAGTGACGATATAAGTCGTAGAAAAAATCAAAAAACTAAAAACACAAGAGACTCTGGCGAGCTCCAATTACAGGCTTTCGACAGAATTTCGAAGAAACTCATACCTGGAGTCCTCTACATTTTACGAAGTACAGGGCAGTTGCAGAATAGGTTTTCAATATTCTCCTTATCGCAGTATTCCGAGATTTAGGATTTATTTCAGATTCTTGTCAAGCAACCTCAACCTTTCAATGCCCCATAAGAGACCTAGTAATTTGTTACACTGGAATTATCCAAAGCTGTTCTATCATTGTCTATAGAGGGCCCTAGACTCCTGAACACATAACTTGATGATGATTTTGCTGCTGCTAGCTCATCATTCTCGGATATACCACTATGTCTCTGAACGCGACAGAGACAATTCCGATCTGATCCAAGGGCTCATATGGAGTTCTTACTACCACGAATCAATCGTAATTTATACCAAAACTGATTCAATTGTCCTCAGGCCAGTCTGACTGTCAACAAAGGTCACATTTAATTCTGGATTTAAAGTGGATGTGCCTATTACGGCCCTAAGAACCCTCAATATAGCAAGAATTCCTGATTCCTGCTTGATAGACGCTAGTCATCGTGTGATCTAAGATGAAGGTCCTTCCTACAGTACACCCCAGCTGCTGTGTTCTCCGGCCGTGAAGATGGGTATATCATTACTCCTTTGGAGTACCCCACCATACCACAGTGCCCTATTCATGACGAGAATCTGCAGCATTGAAATATCGGCTCGGGCGCAAAAATTGAACATGTCCAAAATACCACTGACCTGTTGAGCGCTGTTTCATTCAGATGTAATGCACACATCGTTTGGCGTATATATCAAGTGGAGTCAGGCAGAGCATTGCGTTCCTAGAGGCATTAAAATCGTTTCCGATTTGCAATAAAAATATAACAATTAAATGCTTTTGCTTTCCAACAGTAAAATAATTTTGTATATTTTATAATATATTTGTATTTTGATAAACACATATTTGTGCTTTGTTTCTATGTTTTTCGTTAACAATGATATTTTAAAATTAATTAATTATTAAAAGATATATTAGGTTTTAGACATTTAAGGTCACTTTCTTTTTAAGCACTCAGAAAACTTAAGGCACACCATGGAATTTAATAAAGAATAACGAACAAAAAACAAGAAAAAAAAATAAAACGGAATATAACGAATAATAACACAATGTAAAATATTTAACATTTGGGGAATAACAGTGTAGTGATGGAGAAACTCTAAAATGGTCCCTTAAATTATACAGCAGGACTGTTGATATAACCGACTTTTATTGGTAGTAAGTGATATCGATGGTGTCTTTAATTTCATTGCCCCATTCCCTGGCCACAATCCATGATTTCATTCATGGATAGTTTGGGACCAATTAAGGGATTCAATTGTGTCATGTAACAGCACAGCCAGCTAAAAAGTGCAAACAAACACAATGTTATTTTATAAGATGACCTTGGCAAAAAAAAATCAAACAAAAGGTGTTCTTAAGCCCGTAAAAAATATTACAAAACCAACAGGTTGCTGCTGTCAACATTAAACAACATTGGTGATTCTATTGAAAAAATAAAAAATAATAATGATTTAAAGAAGAAACAAAGAACTTCTTACCCTTTGTTGGGTCCTCTGGCAAAGAAGGGACAAACAATCCATAAATGCCCAAATGCAGGAAATAATTACTGGTGGTATCCAAGCTTCAACCATTTTGCTGTTGTTTAATTTTTATTATACAAGGGGAAAAACAAAAGAAACTTATATTTTTTTTTTGTGAAGGAAAAAATCTTGGAGTAAAAAATTTAAAAACACCAAACTTGTAAAGTGAAAAAATTCTACTCAGATTACTCCAATCCTATTATATGTCACATGACGTTGGGCCTTATGACAAATACAAATTAAAGCTACCATCTCGATTTTCTGTAACATATACAAAAATTGAAAGTTACGAAAAACTTGTATGGCTAATACAACACTGACTTGAACATTTTGTTTATTGTTTATGTAAACTAAACACATGTTCCAAAGAAATGTCATAAAAAATGAATTAGCAGTTACTGTTCAGTGGCAAAGTGACAAGCAAAATTATTAAAAATGGTTTTGGAAAGTACTATGATATGGTAAGTTATTTTTTAAATTAAAAAACACAAAACTAAATGTAATATATGCCTTAATTTTAAATGAAACATAAAATCTATAACTTGCACTTTCTAAAAAGTACAAAACTTTGTAATTCTACAACTTTAATGCAAAGTTATTAGTTTTTAAAGTTTGCTTTCTTCCGTGTTGATGCTGCTTAAAACAAAGAATAATAATTAAAATATCTACATGTTTCTATTTTGATAAACCAGGTATTACCAACCGCAATGGGATATCTTTCCTTACCTCGTTTGAATGTAACAAAAGGATTTGGCTCAATTGGTGTGCCTAACAAAAGTACGCTCCAACCCGAAACAAATTGTCGGTTCTAATGACCATTTCCCCAGTAAAGTAAATTTGCACTAGAATTTTCTATAAAGGTAAACCTTCCATTATTAGTTTTACGGACTACCGTAGGAGGTTTGTGCTACCGGCATGCGTAACTAGTGATGTTGGCGATATTGCCTCTTCAACACGATGCAAACTTGGTTACAGCCAAGCGGTGAAAATAATCTTCGGTTCCCGCCTAAGGCGCGCGGCGGTGTTCGTTATAGGGCCCCACTAAGTTATAGCTTTCTTACCAAAAATATTTACTTTTAATTAATTCCTTTCATCTTTCTAAAGAAAATTCCATTGGTAGTTGGTTTTAAAAACATCGCCCAAGGTAAAAAATCCAATGCGTATAGGTTGGTTTTTGTGGGGCTCGCCATTAAAAACGAGGGAAGGGTGAATTGGTTAAGTTGGCCAACGCTTAAAAAAGAAAAAAGTTCAATGTTTATCGTTAGGCTTTGGCGATCATGAGGTGTAATTAATAAAATCTTACAAGCTTCATCATACTTTGAATGGCAAGGATGGCACGGTTCTCATTTTGGTATGTGTGCCCCGTGGTTCCGGCCTGGTCCGATGCACTTTTTGTCGTCTCCCATCATTCAAGGGGTGTGAAATGCATGGGTGGTGTGCTGCTGTGGCGTGCGCCGGTTTTGAATTGGGTGTTATTCCTAATGAAGAGATTCCGAATTCCTTTGGCTTTACGTGGTTCTATGGAAGAGCAAAGACAACGTCAAGGAAGAAGAAACAAGTTCGTGTTGCTTGGGTCACGACCAATTCGGATCCTTGATCATTAGGATCAAACACCAAATCTGTTCAAAAACCGAGCAGACACACCCAAGCAGGTCAGCCCACCCAATGCCATCTATCACCTTAGGAGCAATGATGGGAGGAACGGGACAAAGTGGCCATCGGACAGGCCGGAAGCCAGCGGGAAGTACACAGAATTTACCAAATGCGCTATGAACCCAAGTGTGCCATGGTTCTCTTGCACGATCTTCAGCAGTATTGATGAAGGCTTGTAAGATTTCATTAATTACACTCATGATCGCCAAAGTGCTAACGATATCAAACATTGACTTTGTTTACCTTATTTATTAAGCGTACATGTCGGCCCACAAACCCATTAGACCTCATATTTCAGCCTTCCTGTCAGTTTTTAGATGGCGCGGACCCAACAAAAACAAACTTATATCTGTCATTTTTGTGCTGATGTGGTTACCTGGCGAATGTATTTATAAAGACCAACATACAATTGAGATGTATTTAAAGGAACAGATAAAAGACCAGCTAATAAACGATAAATATTTTGTAAGAAAGCGCTATAAACTTACGTGGGCTATACGAACACCGGTTAAACGATCTTAATGACTCTCACCCTAGGGGCTTGTACCAGAGATAGCTGCATTTCTAGACGACAGAAGAATATAAACGTCCCACATCACTAGTTAATGTAGCCAAAACCTCTACGGTACTGTAAATAATAAATGGAAGCTTACGACGTTATTAGATAATAATTCTATGAGTTGATATTACTTTACTTGGAACAATTGGGTCATTCTAGGTACTCGACTATTGTTTCGGGTATCTGAAGACGTACTTTTGTTAGCACACCAGTAATTGATGCCATCCTTTTGTACATTCAAACGAGTAAGGATAGAAATATAATCAACATTGCGCGATTAAAGGTAATCACTGTATATCAAAACTAGAAACATGCTAGATATATTTAATTATTATTCTTTTTTTTAAGCACGCATCAACACAGAGATGAAGTATGCAAAACTTTAATGAATATCTAATTAACTTTGCATTACAAGTTGTAGTATTATCCAAAAGTTTTGTACTTTTACAGAAAGCTGCAAGTTATAGTATTTTATATGTTTCATTTAATAAATTATAGGCGAATATAGTTTACTAGCATTTATTTTTTGTATAGTTTTTAATATTAAATAAATAACTATACCCCATAATCATATAGTTCTTTGCGCGACACAAACCATTTATTAATAATTATTTGGCGTTGACATTTGCCACTGACTGAGGATAACTAGCTAGAAATTCAATTTGTGTAATAAATGACATTTCTCTTCGGAACATGTGATTTAGTATTACATTAACAATAAAACAAAGACTGTTCATTACGTCGCAGTGTTGTCATTAGCCATACAAGTTTTTGTCGATAAAACATTTCAATTTTGGTTATATGTTACCAGAAAATCGAGATATGCTAGCTTTAAATGGTTGGTATTGTTGTCTAAGGCACCAACGTCATGTGACATGGATTAAGCTAGCGGATTGGTAGTTAATTCTGAGTAGAATTTTTTCAACATTTACAAAGTTTGGTTTTTTAAATTTTTTACTCCAAGATTTTTCCTTACAAAAAAAAAAACTATAGACGTTTCTTTTGTATATTTTTTCCCCTTTTGTATAATAGAGGTAGATTTATAAAACAACAGCAAAATGGTTGAAGCATTGATAATGACCAACCAGTAATTATTTCCTGCATTTGGGCATTGTATTGGGATTCGTTTGTCCTCTATCTTTGCCAGAGAGACCCATATCAGAAGGGTAAAGAAGTTTTATTTGTTTTCTTCTTTAAATATCATTATTAAATTTTTTTTATTTTATCAATAGAAATCACCCATATGTTGTTAATAGTTGACAGCAGCAAAACCTGTTTGGCTTTTGTATAGTATTTTTTACGGGCTATAAGAACAACACCCCTCTGTTTGATTTTCTTTTTGCCAAGTGGTCATCTAATTATAAGATACATTGGGTGTTTGTTGCACTTTTTTAGGCTAGGCCTG
>QOCX01002500.1:313-16749 GCA_005959815.1 Sarcophaga bullata | reverse complement strand
TAAAGAAAGTTGGATATTTTAAATGTGCTTTACTCAGAAAAAGGCGTGGCAGGCACTTGAACGATATTATATTCCAAATATAATGCCTTCTTTACACCACTTTTGTTATGTGTATTAATTTTATACATGAGTGGCAGGAGCTACAGTTTAAAGTCGACTTCGGGCGACAGATTTATGATGAACTTTTCATGACAATTTTATTACGTTCCGAGTTTTTTTGCCAGTAATTTGCTGAGAGGAAGTCGCCGGAAGAATTTTTTTTTTCATATTTTCGTTTTGATGTCTGACATGGAGTTTGAACCGTTTTACGGCTAATAAGCCAACACACTACGACTTGACTATGGCGACTTCGCAAACCGATTTTTAAACTGTGCTGACATTCACTACAGGTTTTTTCTCTGCTCCTATATTTAATCTCAGTACAATGCTAGAACATAGTAGAAGTCATCACACTAAATGTTAGTTTTAAAAGCAAAAAAAAAAAAAAAAAACAAAAATCCTCATCAATTCCTTTGTTAGGCATGAGATACTCCTACAAACTTGCTGCCTAAAATTTTGCATTGAAATTGAACCTTTCGTTACACTGTGCTTTGCTTTTGATACATTATAACTGTATTTTACCATTCTTAATATTGGTCTAATTTTTTTTCTGCCATATCTTGTATGTCTTTTTTTTCTTCTTTTCTTTTCCTTCCGTCAGGCATTGTTCGCATTCACGTTGATCTCATCAAAATTTACGTACACATTTCCACAGCTGAGCTAAGTTGTGCCACTTTCCATTTCTCTTTTCAAAAAAAAATTTTTTTTTTTTGATGCAATTCAATCTCTTGTTGCTTTGGTTCTTTTTTTTCGTTTTTCCTTTTTTTCTATTGCTTTTGCCTTTGCTGGAATGCCAACACATTCATTCATTTCAGCCAAGTGTCAGTATAGTTTATGTCCTTATTTAGATTAAACTTAGCGAAATAGAAAGAAACGGGATGAAAGAGGATGAGAAAAAGAAGTTGAAATTTATTTTTAAACAATTTTTATATAAAATTGTCTGTTGTTGTTGTTATTTTGATGCTGCTAATATTGTGCTGTTAGTTTTATAAACAAATTTGTTTAAAAAGGAATTTGTTTTCGTGCTTTTTTTTCCAATAAATTTTTTTCCTCTGCTTTAAATGGCTTCATTTTTAAAGCTTAAAAATTGTTGTTGTTGTTGTGGTTGTTGTTGTTGTTGTTGTTTTCCTTATATTTTTTTTAATATTTTTATTACATTTTTTTTATTTTAGTTTTTTAAGGGTATTTTGTTTTTATTTATTTGCACAAAGTGTTGTTTTGTTTCTCTTTTCTCTCTCTCTCTCTCTCTCCATATTTTTTTATTTTTTTTTTATTCTGCAGGAGTATTTATTTTAAAGGTAGAAAAGTGCAAGTACACGTAGTATTTATTTCTATTTATAGTTTGTTTTGTTTTTGTATTTTTTTTTGTTTTTTTTATTTTATCCACAGGATATTTTTGTTTTCCTTTACCCCCAATTCTATATAGTTTTATCTCTGTGTGTTAGTTTTTCATTTTCAATTCGTTTTTCTCCGTTTTTTTTTTTTTTTTTTTTTTTTTTTTTTTTTTTTTTTTGCTGAACAGCTCGACAATCAATTTGTTTTTAGTTAAGCTGTGAGTATTAGTCATTGTGTTTTTCTATATCCGTTCGCCATCATGTCCATCAAGTGATGGGGATTTAAAGCATGTAAATTGGTCCACATAAATAAAAACAGCCAACCATGCAATGCATGTGCATGTATGTCTGTCTGTATCGAAAAAAAAAACTTAGTTTTTGAGAGAAAATTTTTTAGTTTTTTTTCAACAATTGAGTTGGAAAAAAAATATAAAAATCGAAAGAGAGAGAAAAATTAAAATAAATTGAAATTTTATGCTGATAGGCAAAAAGAAAAAAAGAAAACAAAATTAAAATAAATTGACACAATTATTAAATCTTCTTGTGAAATAAACAAATAAAATTAAACAAAAAAAGAAAAAAAATTTTTTGTGAAATCACTGTTAATACCCTACGACCTGATAGCAAAATATTCAATGAAAATTATCAAGAAATTTTTTTATCACAACAATGGCCGAAATATTCGTAAGGACAATGGACCCCCTAGACCAGTGTTATTATTCATACAGTTTCCGCAGATCTGTCATATCAGAAGGGCCCATCTATCGGTTTTTATTTGAATCATTGGCACATTTCGAATCCAGCAATACTAATAACATTCAAGTCTATCACAAAATTCAGTAGATTATCTCTACTGAACATAATGCATCGCTTAACGCTTAAAGACCAGAGCTTTCAACCGAGGCTACACGTCCAATAAGCCAACACATTACCTACTAGGCTACGGCAACTACTAGCTGTAGTGATGCCGAAGGAAAGGAGCTGGTTGAACACTTATCTGCTACACAGTATGCGGCATTTATTGGAAATTTATTTTCAAAACAAAGACACTGACGACAAACCAGAGACAATTGAGCATTTGAAGGCGACTACTAGCTGTGGTGATGTCGAAGAAAAAGAGCTGGTTGAACGCGTTCAACCTGCATACTGTGTCGTAGATAAGCGTTCAACCTGCTCTTTTTCTTTAATGCTCTCTCCATGCTCTTCATACTTATCTGCTACACAGTAAGCATTCAACCTGCTCTTTTTCATGACCCTCCATAACCCTCAACGACAAACCAACTGTCTCTGGTTTGTCGTCAGTTTCTTTGTTTTGGAACTAAATTTCCAATATAAGTGATAAGAGTTCTAATATAATTGATAAGCGACCAACCAGCTCCTTTTCTTCGACATCACAACAGCCAGTAGTCGTCGTAGTCTAGTAGCTAGTTTGTTGGCTTATTAAACGTGAGCCGTATCAGACTGGAAAACGAAAATATGAAAAAAATATTTCTTCGGCTACTGCCTCTCAGCAGATTTCTGGCAAAAACTCTGAGCGTGAAATAAAAATTGCCATGAAAAGTTTCTCAAAAAAATCTATCATTCGAACTAGATTTTAAACTGTAGGTCCCCGACTTAATTACTTATTTATTTAATTGGCCATAACAACCCGGTTAACGGATTTCGGCATGCCGCAACACATCCTTTCAGGCGCCTTCAGGCGCAGGTCACACAAATCGATGACAGGGCTTCCTCGATTTAGACTTCCGCAGATCCCCGCATCAGATACCCGTCTCGCCAGAGCATCCTCCTCCATTCGAACGGCATGACCAAGCCAGCGCAGCCAGCGCTGTATATTAATACGCTGCTCAACGTCCATGTCGTTGAGAATCTCATACAGCTGACTGGTAGGTTCCCGACACTCATATATAAAATTAACAGACACAACATAACTGGTATGAGAAGTAGATCGTAATCCTAACTGAAGGGTTTTAATGGCCATTTATGTACGTATGTATGCTAACGATAACAATTATTGTGCTGGCAGTCATGATCACCAAACAGCCAGTATGATGTATACAACTAACTTGCTATAGGCTATAGGCCCAAATTTCTTTGGAAGTGAGCACGAGGTAATCATTACGGCCAATGGAGACTCATATTACAACATGATTACCTATTTATTTTGTCTTCGCTCTTCATGATATTAATGTGAACGATGTTTGGTTTCAACAGAATGTTGCAATTTGTCATATATCTCATGCCACCTTTGATTAATTGCATCAAACGTTTGATGGCCGTTTAGTTAAATGAAATGGTAATGTTAATTGGCCGCCTAGAAGCTGTGATTTGACACCGTTGGACTATTTTCTGTGGGGCTCCGACAAACCAGACACAATTGAGAATTTGACGGCCAATATTCGCAATGTCATTGCCGAGATACGACCCCATACACTTGAAAAAGTGCACTCAAATTGATTCGATCGAATGAGATACTGTGAGGCTAGCCGCGGCAGCCATATGAATGAAATGATATTCCGTAGCTAAACGCAACAATTGTATTTCACAACAAAAGAAAAAATTTGGTAACATTTGTGTGTTAATTTTATCCTTGAGTGGCTGGACTTACAGTTTAAAGTCGACTTTGAACGATAAATTTTTGGAGGAACTTCTCATGTTAATTTTATTTACACGCAGAGCTATTTTTCTTTGAAGACTAGTGAGAGGAAGTCAACACGGATTCCCAACTATTAAGCCATCACCCTACTTACTAGCCTACAGCCTATCCTAATCATAATTTTTATTACCCTGTAGTCCACTTCAACAATTCGATCAACTCTTTATCCTGACAACTTGTTTATTTATTGTTTGGATTTAGAAAATCCTTCTTTATTTTCTTATCACACACACACACAAATTCTTTATCTTGTTAAACTTGAGTATGACATGACCTTTATTGGCTGACTCATATGGCTGGCATATCGTTAATAAGGACAAAGCCTAGACTGTCACATATTTTTCTTTGAAATGATTCTAGGAGAATGATAATCAATCATATTTATCATTGAACACTGTTGTTCACACAACCGTCGAAGGGTGGTGGTGGTGGTGGCCAAAAGTCAAACCAAACATGACAAAAACAGCCAAAATGTCAGAAACCACAGTTGAATAAACACAAGATTCGTTGTAACAGAGAATGGAAAAGAAACAAAAAGGCATTTTAACGCTACCAACTGCTAAGTGAACAGTATTGTGGAGATACAAGTGCCAAAACAACAAAACAGAGCTTTAAAAGAATGAAAACATATTTGAAGGAAGACTTCCCCAAATATTTGAAAAATTAATCGACCGCCGAAGTCGCTGGGGTTTTTATGATAATGAATGGATGGAAGACTTGGTTCGTAGTGCATTGGATTCCAAATAAATTTTTGGAAATGACAAATTTCAGCTGAAGACCTTTAGGATGCTGTAGACCAGATTCTGAGCTATTAGTTCGATAACTACAGCAACAGCTATGATAACTCAGAAGAGAAGAACGAAATCGACTTCATTTTTTATCAATAAAAATAGGTTATAGTCTACGACATTAAAGCAGATGACGGAAAATGAGTGTACCGGAGCTTCCATGCAGTTGATAAAGCCAGAACCCTTCTATGCAGCGGGGGCGGCTGTTTGGAAAAGTATGCTCAACGAAAGGGAACATAAAAAGTAGGCAAAAATTCTTATTAACCGAAGTAGATTTAAGGCAATCAAAACTCTTGTTAAGAAATTACAATATGAGGGCATCTGAGTCATGCATTCGATTGTGGAGGCATAACCTAAGGTTGGCAACCGCTCTTCTGACAGGCCATTACAGACTCAGAGGTCACTAGTTCAGAATGATCAGCAGCAGATTGCTGGCAAAAACTTTGAGGGTGAAATAAAATTACCATGAAAGAGTTTCTCAAAAAACTGTCGTTTGGAGTCGACTTTAAACCGTAGGTTCCACCACTCAATTGTAGAAAATTAACACACAGAACACAAGAAGCTATTTATGTAGGTATGTATGTATGTATGTATGTATGTATGTACGTATGTATGTATGTGATCTACATATGTGTTCGGGTATACGTCTAGCCTTGATGGCCACTCTCTCAGTGATCAGTAGTCTAGACTAAGCCAAACCGGATTTTATCTCATGATTGCCATTTTTACCACGACTGGGAAAGTACCCCAATGACAATGCATATAGATTCAGCCAAAGTTTTTTCCACGAAAAAGTCTGTTTCTTAATGATTTGTGATTGATTTAAGTGAAAAAACTAACAAAAAAAGAAATTCTATTCCGTTTCTGCCTGAGCCTGTTTATGTGTGTGCTTCTGCTGTTACACATGCTGAATGATTTGACGGCTTTTCCAAAAAAACAAAAAAAAAAAAACAGAGAAAAAAGCTTTCAATGAAAATGACATGTTTGCTAATGATGCCACACAACAACAAAAAAAAAAAATAAATTCAACCAAACGTATAAGGCAACAACAACAGCTTAATGAAAATCCTAAAAATTAGCTTAAAAGTTAAGGGAGCAGCCTAATGCTACTGCCTCCCAAAAAAAATAACACAAAGAAGACAAAGATGCAAATGAAAAGGGCTGGAAGAAAAGACTGACAAAGACAATGAAAACAACAAAACAGCCAGTCATCCAACTAGTCAATGAGACAGTCATAGAGTCAGTCAGCCAGTCATTCTCTTAAACAGTTGGAGAAACAAAACAAAAATAAAAATCCATGCAATCATACAGGAGCGACACATATTGTTCACATGCGGGTACATGTAATCAAACGTATGTTAATATCGACTGTTAACGTACCACCAGCCCTGAAGTGATATGTCATCCCATTGCCATGCCATGCCGTGCCATGCCATGCCAATGTCATATTTTGTTCTCTGTATTTCGGGGGCTAATTATTGTGTGTTGTTGTTAAATGCAAAAGGAATATCACAAAGGCAGATAGATTATCATTCGTTCATTCAGATGTTTTAGGCGTGTTCCACGTAACTGTCAATGTCAACAATTGTTAAAACGCTTCAGAATTTGTGCACATAAAAGGGAAATGAATGAATGTGAAATGCAAAGAAAAGAAAAAAAAGGAAAAGAAACAACACATGGAAATGAAGGAATCGTTAAAAAACAAACAAATAAAACGCAACACGGAAATTTCTCATTTTGAAATGACGAGTATTAATAATTCCTTAAAATACAACAACCAACCACCACCGCCATCACCATCATCACCACCATTACCATCACTAGCATGAGCACCATTGCCATTATCATGAAATAAAACTGAACAATCGTAATTGAAGGAATACTTGTAACACTTTTAAGCGCTTTGTTTCGCGCTGTTATAAAGACACGCAATATTTTAAGGCGAAATTAAAGGCCTAAATGGAACCAACTGTTATAGCAGGTCATAGACCACGCTGTTACTTATTTTTATACATCACAGACTATGTTATGGAACAAACTATAGCGTGGTAAAAAAGGACCAAGACACTACACAGTAGGCGTTCAACCAGCTCTTTCTCTTCGCTATCACCACAGCTAACAATAACATTCATTATGCTGGCAGTCATGATCATCAAACAGCCAGTATGATGCAAACAACTATCTTACTATCGACTTGTGGAGCGTAGGCATCATTGTCCTATATTTCTTTGAAAATGTGGACAACGCAGCCATTACGGTCAATGGAGACACCTATCGCACCATGATAATCGATTTTTTTGTACACGTTCTTCATTGTATTTCTGTGAACAATATTTGGTTTCAACAGGATGCTGCAACTTGACACACATCTCATGCCACAATTAATTTATTGCGTCAAACGTTTGATGACCGTTTTATTAACCGAAATGGTGATGCGAATTGGCCGCCAAGAAGCTGCGATTTGACACTGTTGGACTATTTTCTGTGGGGTTCCGACAAACCAGACACAATTGAGCATTTGATAGCCAACATACGCGATGCTATTGCTGAGATACGACACCATACACTCGAATGAGGTACTACCAGCCGCGCCGGCCTTTTGAATGAAATAACATTCCATTGCTAACCGGATCAATTGGACTCTATAACAAGAGAATAAAGTTTGGAAAAATTCAAAACGTTTCTGATTTATTGGAGTTTTTAAATTTAAACTTTTGAAAGACCCACCCTTTATATGGATGCGTCCAAATAGCTCCTCTTACGATATGTGTGCCTTCAAGCTATATGGAAATGGTTCCTCTGGAGCCACAAGTCACCAGATTGGAATATTAACCGGGCTGTTGCTTAACGTTGATTGAAAGATTGAATTTCTTGATCAATTGATCAATATTGAGTCCCAATATAGAACAACTGGAAACTTAAATATGGCTTCGGCTGCTAAACCGAAATATAGTCCTGCAAGGTTTTCGAAATTATCTTCGATTAGAAAATGTATGACAGTTTCGTTATCTCGACACATAGACATTGAAATAGGACTGCTTTTGGAATATAAGAAGACGATTAACAATTACACCAGGCTTGACTGAGTATTAGTCATTAAGTGGGAGGAAGCATCGCATGAAATATTGAGCAACAATAACACACGAGGAACAACTTTAAAGATAAACTGTGGTGATGCTGATTGAAGGAAAACTAAGAGTCTTTTAAGACTAAGTAAATGCAACTTAAGTACACTAACGGGTGTAAATATAGAATATTCCGCCTTAAAGAAACATCTGAACAACATGCACATTCTTCGTAAGCACGATAACCCATTATTTTAGGCAAGATATCAGCCGCCGTAGTCCAGTGTGTGTTCGCTTATTAGATGTTAAGCCTCGGTTCAAACCCCAGGTTAGACATCAAAACGAAATTTGAAGGCAATATTTTTTAGCATACTAGTGAAGGCAGCTTATGTTTACTGATAGGCGTCGTCATGAGAGGAAAATTTTCAAAGATAACCTGGGCCTACACACAGGTATAACTAAATATCATGCCCATTGTTAGTAAGCTCGATAGACCAATATTTTAGAAAAAGATATCAGGTTACCAGGATACCAGTAAAGGCGGCATAAGTTCACTACTAAGCGTCCTTACATCCCACCATATGTGTACATCCGAGTGATAGCGTGTGGAGAGTTCGAACACTTTTTAGGTCATTGCTCTCTGGCCTTTTTAAGCTTAGGTTAGGTTAGGTTGGAGTGGTAGCTTTGATACCAAAAGCTTATTTAAGCGTGCATAGCGGCCCATTGTGATACCAAGAGTAAGACCAGTCCCCGTACTGACCAAATTCCATTGAACTTATAGAAAAAAGTGGTCAGCGCGAGACCGTGATATCTCTAAATTTTAGGACGGATGCTATGCCAGACACCGTGCAGTAGGCTAAAACTAACTAATGAAGCCTAAACACGATATCCACCTACACAGGAACTGCAAAATCAAATCTGTGTCATCAGAATAAACTAATGAACTAATGGACCACGGTCTCTTGTCTTTCAACATATTGTAATTCAACACATTACCTACTAGACCATGGCAATCAGGAATTCCTGGACTTCTCGAAATACATACTTACATAATTGGCCATTACAACCCCTCAGTCAGGATTACAACCTAGTTTCTGACACCACCAATGTTGTGTGTGTTAATTTTATACATTAGTGGCGGAACCTACATTTTATAGTCGACTCCGAACGACAGATTTCTTGAGAAACTTTTCATGCCAATTTTATTTTTACTCTCAGAGTTTTTGCCAGAAATCTGCTGAGAGGAAGTCGCCGAAGAAATATTTTTTTCATATATCGTTTTTGATGTCTAACCGGGGATTCGAACCCTGGCCTTTCGTATAATAAGCCAACACACTACTTACTAGACTACGACGACTTCTCGGAATACTTTTTAAAAAATTCCGATTGGTCACATTATTCCTGCCAGCAGTGTTTCAACTGTCATGCCATATTAGCCAAAGACTGATGATTGAAACAAAACACATGTTTTATGATGATTTCCAGAATTATGAGCGCCATCTTTCAAAAAACTCTTAATGAATGGATATCAATCCATCATACTTAAAAGTACAGGGGAAAACAGAATTGACGGAAATAAAATATGAAATATTGCATGGCATGCAACCATATATGCATGCAGTAGAGGAGTTTAAAATTGAAGAAAAAAAAAAAAAAATTATTGAAATGAATTGCCAACCTAATTAGGAAGTAAAATTTCCCTTTTTAGCACTTGAGTTTAAAAAAAAAAATAAAAAAAATAAAAAAAATCGTATTTAAATAGCTTTTCAAAGCAATTGTTGCTTAATTTCATTTTTCACCTCTCTCGTATCAAATTGATTGCTTTTTTGATGGGAAATATCGATGAAATTCTTTTTTTTTTTTTTCTTTGTTTCCTTCATGGCATGGTTTTCACTTTCGCTTTTTGTTTGTGGGATATTCGATAATTTGCAAAAAAAAAAAAATTTTTTTTTGTTGAATTGTTTACAATTTCAATGGCAGCAGCAGGCAGCAGCACTTTAAATCTTTCACTCATGCTCCTGGCAAAATTAAATAAAATAAAATGTATTGGTTGTGGCAATTGCGGCGCGAGTTCTGTTTTTTAATAAAAAAGAAAAAAAAATACGATTTTAATATTGAATTTAATATTGTGGTGGTTTTTTTCATCATCACTATCATCATCATCATCATTGTGGTATTTAAAGTGTGTCATAATTCACTTTCCATCTGCTCTACTGGGATGCTTTTCATTGCATTTGCATTGCATTTGCATTGCCTTGCATTATGGCCCTCACTTGCAACATGCCACAGATTTTTGTTGTTGACTACTGTCGATGTTCAACAAAAAACAAAAAACGCATCAGAAAAACATCATCAGAAATCGTAAAACATAATGCAACAATCATTTGCATTATAAGTGCCACAATAATAATGCCTTTCATTCCTGCATTCACGTTAACAACAATGCTTCAGAATTCTTTCTTTTTTTTTTTGCTCTACTCCCTTCTCTCTTCATCTCTTGTTTCAATTTTTGATGGTTGCTGTTGCCACAGCAGAATTTTGTTTTTTTGTTTTTTCATGCAACACGCGCTTGCCGTTTGTGGTGGTGATTTATCGAAGAAACGCGTGTCTCGTATCGCTAATTTTCTGTTGCAGTTTTTCGCGAATTGTTTGTTGCCCATTGCGTTTGTATATGCCATGCCACCAGATATGCATGAGGCATTGTGTTGTATTGTGTTGCAAGTTTTAAATTATGCCTGGAATTATTTTTTAAATTGCATTTGGTTCAGGAGTATCATGTCATAAAATGAGTACGTAATCATGATTTACATGATGAAAGAGGAGGAAAACAAAAACAAAATCTTTAAGAAATTATTAAATCAAGTGAAATTGAAAGTTTAGAAGGACTATTGAAGTCTTTCGAGGATTAATAATGATCGAATTCCTTATTATTAGCTGATAACATAAAAGATTTCGTTGAAATTTAATTCAAATATTTGAAGGAGATTTCTTTTATTCGAATTCAATCTTTAAAGGCATACAAATTGCCATCAAGACATGTACAATAGCACCAGCCATTACAGGTCTTTAGTCAGGATCACAACCTAATTTCACATATCACTCATCTTATGTGTTTTATTTTATCCAGGAGCCCACAGTTTAAAGTCTACGCCGAATGACAGATTTTTCAGAAACATGGCATAGCAATTTTATTTACACAGTTTTTGCCAGAACACTGCCTTTTTTTTCCGGACATGTAAGCTGAGTTTTGAACCATGGGTTCTTGTCTAAGACCAAACACTATCTACTGAGCTATGGCTACTTGGTTAATAGAAAAGTTAATACAATGATGGTTCAATAAGTTCGTGACTTTTCGAATTGTACTTCGTCTTTGAAGTTGAACACGCTTTAGCATTTAGTTTACCTTCGACAGCCGTTGATATCAGACTAATGCGGGCCTTAAGTATAAAATTGAAAACAGTGAAGTTCTATCAAAAAATCTAGTTAAGACCGAGTGACTATTTTTTTGAAATATGAACACACCAATCCAATTAGCTCTGCAAGAAAATTGGCCTGTAAGCAGCTTAAGGGTTGTATCAAACCAATTCTATTATGAGAGGCCGCTGTTAGAGGAGCATGGTGACAATCCTTGTTAATCAGGTGGCTAAACTATTGTCCTTCTATCCTTAACTCGGCTACCCCAGACATGCTAGTTGACACTAGTTGGCTGCGAACGCTGCAATATGACTGAGCTTGACAAGACATGAAACATAGAAGCTATCTGTCATGTCAAAATCTTTTGTGTAGCTGGAATACGCTAAAACGTCAATATCGGATAGATCGTATGTGATAGTGCTTTACTTCTTCCGTACGACAAAGTCGGACGTTAAATCTTTTCGGAACACTTCAACATACTAATAACAATCGCTCTAAAATAATGGCTATACAAGGACTCCATGCGAATCCAGAATCCAAAATGTATAAAGCGATAGGAACACAATAAGTGTGTTACACAAACTAACCACACTCGTATAGAGGACAGACAAATCTAACCGCTCTGGGATATATGCAGACTTCATCTCACCGTTCGGTAAGCTAGGACAGCCTCACCACTATTCTGAAGAAGATTAATGCACGAGAGAAGAGGGGATTATTAGAACAAATTATCTCCCATAGACTACAGCGCTTGGCAACCTCAGACGCAAGATTCTAGGCAAGCATGTAATCAGTCTACGAACGTTTCTAGAATGTTCAGGGCTGCCATCTGTCGTTGCTCAATAAGGGCCCCGCAACTACCTTTGCGTGAAAAATTTTTTAGGTTGTTGTGTAGCTGTAGTTCTCTTATGAAGTGGTTATTAAGGGTTCGCTACATGATGTTATTAATATGCGTGGTGAAAGATGAAGTGGATCACTTATGGCAATGATTAAAGAAACAGCGTGTCAGTCAACAGCCGGTTAAATTCTTAATTCGGGATTGTACTGTCAACTACTCTATCGCATGAAGGCAAAAGATACACATAACTAGTAAGTTATGTTCATCAGGATACAACCGGGAGCGCACTTGTCGCTGAAGCCTACGGAAAGGCCGATATATTCGATGAGATTATACGTGATTACATCATCGCTTACAAGTCCCCTATAAGTTACGGCACTCATTTCCAAAAAAAAAATGAAAACCGATTTTTTTTTAAACACTTATAGTGTATCATAGACTAACTATATTTATTTTCTACATCTCTCTCTTACCTGTATAAGCTGAACGAGCAACACGACTATGGCAATAAATATTGGTATGAAACTCTTTTGGCCATAAACCATGCATCCAAAAACAATTATCAGGATTCAATATGATGGGCTCAACGGCACAAAAAAGGTGTAGTGGCAATTTCGGACTGTCCAAACACTGCGCACTCTGTCCTGGATTTGAATGAGAAAAAACTACGCAAATATAACGAGACGTAGAGTCACGCTCTAAAAAAGCACTCGTGCCATATTTTGAAGCGAATTTATCGCTTGTAGATGTAGAGCGACCCGCTAAACCACCACCTATATTACGTCGTTTGTGTGTGGATCTTACAAATCTCGAGAGAATTTGTAAACTTTCCTCTCCCCGACCAGATGAAGACGAGGAGGATTCATTTAAAGGAATCTTAAAGGAGTCGGGTATTTCTATGGATACAGCAAAACGTTTGGTATTGTTCAGGGTCTGCATGTAGGGCTCATAGCGTGGCATATATTTCTCTTGCTCCCTCAGTAAGGCTTCACGATCTCGTTGCCTTTGCTGTTCCTCACGCTTGCGTTGTCGTATGCATTTCGGTGATTCGGGATTACGTACACAGGGTGGCAATTTAGTGGGTTTTGTAGGCCTACGGGTTGTTGTTGTAGTAGTTGTAGTGGTAGTCGTTGTTGTGGTCGTTGTACTGCTAGTAGTTATCGGATTGGAATTTATTCTTCGGACACCGTTTACCTCTTTATTCTGATCGTTTAGTAGCAATACTTGTGGCACAATGGCAATTTTATCCTTGGGATGTACAGGCTGTAGGAATTGTGACAGCGAATCATCGTCCTGGTTGTGATAGTAACCACCAAACGGTGGTGTCTGTGGCACTTTGCTATTTACACTGAAGGAAGTGGGTTGCGATATTTTCCTTGTTGGCGGCCCATTATACTGATATATCGGTCTCATGGGCACTTTGGGCACGGCAGTAGTAGCTATCGTTTGAGGCGTTTTTTGCTTATCCTTTTGCAGACTGGGAAAGACGACAAATTTCGATTGAAAATTGCTATCATGTTTGGTTAGGTTTTGCAGAAAGAGTATGTGCTTCTTTAGATCCTCTATGTTGGAGGCAAACTCTGGTGTGGCCGGTGTTGTTGGCTTTTTTGTGGTTGTCGTCGTTGTAGTTGTCGTTGGTCTAGCGGACAACATAGAACTTCTTGCCATTGTTTGAGCATATCTGGGATCGGGTTGTGAATTTTTCAAAGCCATAGGCACTATAAATTTCCGATCTTCTTCTGTTAAACTGGCCGGTAAGCCATTTTCATCGGTATCCTCATCGAGCAAAATAATTTGCTTTTGATCCATTTCCTCTTGTATGGGATGAAGACGTCGCTGATTTTGCATTCTTTGTGTGGCCACTGGTGATACCTTTTTCGTTAGATTAGCCTTAACAAACCCTGTTTCAGAGTCTCTTAAATCGACGGGTTTTATAAAAGTGCCCAGTTTTCCTCTTCGGCCCTCCCTCGCGATGCATAGGCCGCTCTCATCATTTTGTTACTGATTTAGAAAAAGGGGGAAAAAAAAGATGCTACGTTCGCTTGGCCAGCCACCTCGTATTCGTTCACGCGAAAGATTCAAATACGGTGACTTTAAGCCCAGCGATCTGGAAAAATTAGAAGAAAAAAAGAAATTTATTAATAGAGATACAAAATGTTGCAATAACATTGTTTCAGCAACATGTTGATAACATTATTACACATTTTAAAAATTAAAAAAATTTTAAACGAAAGAATATTCTACTTCAGACGAGCATGCAGAAGAGCTTGAAAGGAGGTAAGATGAGGCCAGAACTCTCGTGTTAAGTGGTGACAGAAGTTTGGACAGGTATGCTCAATGAAAGGGAAGATATAGAGAGGCAAAGAGTATGCTCAAGCCAAGTGGACTTGAGGCAGTGGAAACTTTTGTTAGGAGATTACAATAAGAAGAGAAATAACGTGGGGTTGGTAGCATTGTGAACGGCCGTTGGCCATTCAGAATGGGGATTGTTTCGAATCCAAAATGTAGATTCTATGATTATGCATGTGAATCGTCGGAATACGTTCTTGGATCCACTGCATATCAAGTGCCTGGCAGGGAATTGTCCTCGTTAGCACAGAGCAGAATCCTGAAATTTGTCAGGTCAAAAGGCTTTAAAGAGACATTATAGGAATACAATATAAAGTTGGAATGAGCACAGTAGATCACATGGTCCCAGTACTATGACACCTATGCGCGACAATAATAGGAATGTGCAAAGCTCAGTCACCTCACCGCTTAGTAATAGGTCTGCCAATAAGTCTGTTAGTAGTCAGTTAAGAATTTCTCTCATTTCTCTAAAGCCAACTACCTAGAAGAGACTCTGTAGAATAGATTCCTCTGTTAATGCTGTACCAAAAGTTCTTGTTCTAAATATTTTGGTTTGCGTCTTGTATTTTCAAATTTGTATTAATCTTCAGAGACGTACTAAATGAATTCATATAAAAATTTAAAAGATTAGTACTCTAGCTGGCATGTTGCATTATATGTCCCAATGAATGTTTCGAAACTTTACTTTATCCATTTTCTATTGTATTTTCCTGTGAAGTTTATAAGTTTTATATTCTAAACAATTGTGTATGTTTAGAAATAATGTTGCAGTTCAACATTTAATCAGCAACATTTAAAATATTCTAATTTTTGCATACACTTTTTCCATAAACATTCTTTTGTTCACTAAAAACTAATAAATTGAACTATAATTCATGAAAATGTTGCCAGCAACATGCTGCTGAATAGAAATTATTACTTATTATACTTAATCAGCAACATTATATTAAATTTTTGTCATACGCTTTCCATAAACATTCTTTTGCTCACTAAAAAACTAATAAATGAACTACAATTTATGACAACGTTTTCAGCAACATGTTGCAGAATGGAATTTTTTTTTATATTAACCAGCAACATTTTGTAAATTTTAATTTTTGTTATACATTTTCCAAAGACACTGCTTTTGTTCATTAAAAACTAATAAATTGAACTACAATTTATGACTTCTTAGCAACATGTTGATGAATGAAAATTATTATTAATTATACTTAACCAGCAACATTTTGTATATTTTAATTTTTGTCATACACTTTCCATAAACATTACTTTGTGCCTTAAAAGTATAGATTGAAATAAATCATGAAAATGTTTCCAGCAACATGTTGCTGAATGGAAATTTTTTATTATAATAAATATTAAGAAATATTTATTTACGTTTTTATGTTTCTTTAAATTTATTTTTTACTTATAAAATATTTTTAACATTAAAATTACACAAAATATCACACAAGAAAGTCTTTAACGGCCCCCAAATTTCCACCTGGTCTTTAATGCCCTTGCCACGTTCCGATTTGAATTTGATGGTGGCACCTTTAGAGCCGGGACCACCACTTACCAATTGAGCGGTGGCACCATTTTTCTTCATTAAATCGGTTACTCTAATGGCAGTTATTGTATAGGCATTTAGTTTCTAAAATATTTCCAAAAAATAGAGAATTCGAGAAGAATTTTCAGAAATAAAAATTTTTAAATAAAATTCCAGACAACGTATGCTTACATCTTGCTTGAAAACATATTTCTCAGTTACATGTATACCCAAAAAGAAGGCTTTGCTAATGATTTTCTTTTCAATTAAAATATCTTTCTGGCCAATTTCACCCCAAAGGTAATCCTTGCCTGCTTGGACGGCCACCAGGCAGCCAATAATTAAAACACAAAACACCAACAAGG
>QOCX01002497.1:0-21945 GCA_005959815.1 Sarcophaga bullata | reverse complement strand
CTTAGTTATTGTTGCATTTACAACAAAAGAAAAAAGACACACAAGCAAAACACACAGAGCAGCAAACAGATCAAACCCACAACCTTCTAGTAAGTATTGTAGTGTTCTTACGCGATTCATACTTATTTCGGTATTCTTGTATATGTTGAGTCATGGAGAGTCGAACTCAACAGCTTCATGCGTAGTGTTATGAGTATGATGAGTACATTAAACTTTGAGTATGAGTAGTATGAGTATGATATTAAAATAAGTATGAATGCGTATAAGTATCAGCAATTATGAGTATGGTTCGGATCTACTCATCTTTTTGAATACTCCTTGCTGATGTCTGGTATGTTTAAAAGTAAAAAGTCCTATTTTAATCTGCAAGAACTAGGTAGAGAATTAGATCGTTAACTCGACCGAGTCCTGCACCAGGTCAGATTAGTAGGAGAATATTTTCCAAATTGCGAAAGGCGAATTTGGATGAATTGTAGGTATTTTTATGAGGAATCAATTATCTGAGATTGCGTTGGTTATGCCTTCTTTATGGGATAGAGTGCAGACTCTGCCTCAAGGAGAACAAAGTCGTTGACTACCCCGAGACCAGCACCACTTCAGATTAGTAGGAGAAGAGCTTTACAACTTACGAAAGGCAAACTTTGATGAATTGTAGGTTTTTCTTCTGGATTGAATATAGAGTTCAGCCTCTTACTCAAGGATTATGAAACCATAGGGAACATTATATGAAATTGCATTAAGCCGTGCAATTTTTTACTATCTTTTTAAATAAATCTGCCATATGGCACTAAGAGTGCATATTGGCTTCCAATGGCTCCATTGGAAATACAGGGAGGCCGTTAACCACACGAACAAGAGAGCTAGAGAACAAGATCAATTTTGAAACGAAATTAAAATATTAGGTAAAAAATTTCGCGTTCATAAGCGGAGAATGTTTAAAAGCCTCAAGAATATATCGAAATATTCTCAAGTAGATTTCAAAGTAAAAATCACGATTACCTAGGTTTCAACGCTAATAAGCGGGGAATTATTACACCAGGGATCCTTATATCCGGGGAATACTGCAATCAGTAGATGGATCGAAAAAAGAATGCCTCTTGTAAAGTTAATTGCATTTGCCAACACTATTGTTTGTTTGGGAAATGATTAATAAAATCTAATTACTGTCTGAAAATCTATACACCTTAATATTATATTGAAATTTCGAATGTTACCAAAAGAAATAAAATACTATTCTATTATGCGTAGTTACGTAGGCATTGAAACTCTAATTAAAGACTACGACCTATCTTATCACACCATCTATGTTTTATTTATTTTATTCACGAATGGCGGATTCTACACCGTATGGCAGATTTGGCAATCTTTTTGATCTACTGTCAGACTTTTATCAGAAAGATACTTTGAAAGACGCTGAAAGTTTTTTTCATATTTTGTTTTGTTCAAGGCGACAGAGCTGAGGTTTGAACTCACAAGCTGTCCTATAGTAAGCTAGACTATGACAACTTATATAGAACTCGTCGCTGCCTGCTGAAGATGCTTCAAAGTTTACTAAGGCGACTCTGTAACTATGAAAGCAATTTTCGATTTTTTTCGCTCTAATCGACTAAACAATTTCACGAAGCAGTTACAACAATTCGCACTAAAAGGCTAAACGTTTGGGTATCACGAGAAAGCAAAGAAAGTAAAGAATTTATGAATTCATTCACTAGTCGGCACATTTCTTAAGTAAATAATTAAGGACGATTAAAAGTGAATCGACAATAATATCCAAAAAGATCATGACGGAACAACATGAAGTTTCGCAGAATATGGCAAAATCAGAATCAACACCAAGAAAGCTACTGGTAGGATTGGAAGGGAATTGTTTTTACAAGCTTCTATAACTTCATTAAACGTTTGATATCGACGTTTACTTTTAAATTGATCAACAGCAAAGGTGTTGTATTCCTTCAACAGCATCACAGCTCTTTTGCATGATATCGACTGTATACGAATGTAAAAATTTTGTCACAGGAGAGAGCAACATCGAAAATGAAGTTGCCGGTTTTAACCCGGCATATCCCTATCATATGAAGTCGCCGTAGTCTAGTGGGTAGTGTGTTGGCTTATTAAAGGCCAGGGTTCGAATCCCCGGTCAGACATCAAAAACGAAATACGTCGACTTCCTCTCAGCAGATTTCTGGTAAAAACTCTGAGGTAAATAAAATTGCCATGAAAAGTTTCTCTAAAATCTGTGGTTCGGAGTCGACTTTAAACTGTAGGTCCCGCCACTCATGTATAAAATTAACACACACAACATAAGTGGTGTGAGAAGCTAGGCCGTAATCCTGACTGATGGGTTGTAATGGCCAATTATGTATGTATGTATCTATATCCCTATCAATGTCGTCGGAGTACGGAAGAATAAGGACACATTTCGATGAATCCCCACATTTCGAAAAGCACTCTCCATGACGATCTGATCCATGATTTTTTATCATGACTTTTTATCATGTCTAAGGCACTGGTTAAATCAACATCAAGCCGGAACAAACGGTCAGGAAAGTTTTGCTGAGTAATTGGTATAATGAGCGGTTAATGTTTCAATTCCGTCAAATATTGAGCCCACTTAAGAAAGTAATTGGCCACAAGTGGTCAGCTTTGATTAATTAAAGAGGACAGTACCATGTCACACGGATCTATAGTAGTTCGCTAGAAGGTTTTAGAGCTAACAATTAGAAAGTCTTTGTACCAATTATTTAAAAAAAAAAAACATGATAACGCCGTAGTTTAGTAGGTAGTGTGTGTTGTCTTATTAGGCGTAAGGCTACAGCTCTTTTAGAACAAAAACGAAATATTAAAAAATTATTTCTTCGCCAGAAAAAACTCTGGGAGTAAATAAAACTTCCGTAACAAATTTTTCAAAAATCTGTCGTTCGGATTCGACTTTAAACTATAGGCCCCGCTACTCATGTATAACATAAGTGGTGGGAGAAGCTAGGTCCTAATCCTGACTGAAGGGTTGTAATGTTATCGAATAAAGCGATGAATGTCTGATACGAATTTATTATGACTCTGATTACTTCCTAATCAATAAAATCTTTAACTTCAAACAAAAATTTCACTTTACAAGTGAGAAGCTAGGCTGTAATCCTGAATAAAGAATTGTAATGCCTAACTGTGTTTGTATGTAAACAGATTAAGATGTTGTTAGGTTCTCTATAAGTTATCTATGGATGGTATTACCAAATACGTAGCAAAGTTCACTTGGTCTTGTGATATATTGCATCCAAATCCGTGGTATTCAATCACTGTTATCTCACTGTTTAATTTATTACTGGACGACAATTCGTTTCAGATTAAAATGTTTCAAAAATTAATTTAAAACTTATCTGGCGCTTCGATAATAAATTTAATTTTTAAAAATTAAAAAAAACTTGTTTTTTTATTTTATTTTATAAACATTGTTTCTCCCATAATTTATTAACCATAGGCATATAAGCCAGTATAAACTAAAATTTAAACTTATTTGAAGTGCGTCATAAATTCTATTCAATCACCGCAATCAAATAAAAGCATTCCCTCAATCAAAAAATTGCTCAACATTATAAAAATAGAAGCAGAAAAGAAAGAATTTTTGGAGTAACAAACATTTCATCAAAAATAATTATTAATTATCGTTTGTATGTCAGCTGTCAACAAAACTGTTATCGAATGATAAATTAGCGCTACAGTGTAGTTAACTTAGTTGCTAAAGTAAACAACAATATTTTCAATTGATATTATGAATTAAATTCTTTAGGTTTGTTAACCATTAATTTGCCCATCACTGTTAATTTATTTGAGCGTTCCTATATCAGTCATCAATCCATCTAAATGTGAACGTTTTACGATGTTTTTAACTTCTATTGATTGACACATTAAATACGCAATAATATCGAACAAATATGTCCATCATACATGTATTGTTTTTGGTCTATATATATACGGTTTGTTGTTGTATGTATTTGTTTAATATGTATGTATGTATGACTAATGCTGCACATAATTTTGTTTAATTTTTTCTAAACAGAAGTGATGAATTACAAAATTTATGGATTGGCGATAATTTGCAATAATCAAGTCTAGGAATAGCAACAGTATACTTGCCATGATAGTCACTGTAGTCTAGTAGGTTGTGTGTAGGCTTATTAGACGTGCGGCCACGGTTCAAACACCAGGCCAAATTTTTCCAACAAAATGAAAAAAATATTTCTCCGGCGACTTACTGAGACTAAATGAAATTGCCATGAAAAAATTTCTCAAAAAATCTGTCGTTTAAAGTCGACTTTAAGCTATAGATCCCCCCACTCATGTATAAAATTAACGCAACTTATATGGTGAAGAACTATTTCGTAATCCTGACTAAAGTGTTGTAATGACCAACTATGTATGTATATATGAATGCATTCTCTACCTTACATACTAAATAAGATTAAAGGGAAATAAATTGGTATTCCGAAATGTACTGAAAGATTAGAAGGAACCTTAGCCCATTGCGCATTCAGAATGACTTTTGCAAAATCTGCGATTAGGTAGGTAGATGGGTAGAGGTGGCTCCAAGAGAATCGGACTGACACACTTAGGCCTTAAAGGGGCGCATTGTGTTACGACAGTTCTTAGTTATACTCTAATCTCGAAACCACTCGGAGTTCCTGATAAAGCGATTTAGGCTGCAAATATCAGTCCTTGAGAGTTCCTCCAGATATCTGTGTAGTAAGCACCCAAGTACTTCTTTCCTCTTTGACAAAGAGCCGGGCATGTACCCAGCAGATGAAGAACAGTCTCCTCTATTTCCTCTTCTCTGCAGTAGAAGTTGTTAGGAAGAAATCGTTAGCAAAGTGTCCAATACCAATGCGCATCGTATGCGTACTCATAATGCAATGCCTCGTGATGACTCCGGCAACCATATTGAGCGTGCCTCTTTGTAGTTTAAGCAGACTTTTCGTGCGCCCTTCATCCAGCTTTAGCCAGATTTTGTGCTCTTGCTGCCCGTTCTCCGTGTCCGAGGCCGGAATCATCTGTCGTTGACGGAATCGACGATCGCTTTATCAATTATGAGTCTGCAAGTTCTCATAGGGATTAAAAAAACTGCGATTGGTCCATCACAAATACTATTAGACAGACGACCAAGATACGGTTTAGGAAATATAATTGTATGATCTAAGCATATTCGAGACACCAAGTTCAGGCAACCTATCTAAGCAATCTATCAAAAATAGAATACATACACATACATATGGAAATTATTATTTTATAGACAGGCTGTAAATAGGTGTCGAAGCCACAAATGCGCACTTAGGTTATTTCTATTTTTAATGTTATTATGCATGGAATATAGCATCCTTCAAACGTCGACCACGACTTCTTTGAGAAAAACGCAACCGAAATGTCTGGTTTCCATAACAGTGGTGTAAAAATCAGTTCAAATTTAATTGATGGAATGACTTTTTTGCAATAAAATGAACCCGATTAGATCCTCCAAAAATTTTGTCATTCAATGCGCACCAATGCTGAAGAAGAGTTTTCGATGATAGTTGTCAAGAGTCACTTGCCAACTGTTCCAGAGTCCCTCCAGCAAATGCACGTCATTGTCTACGGTCTTACATAGGGATTTAGAAGAATTGACTGAATAAATGACATCTAATTTGACAGATACACCTTCAATGAAATATGCGTTATCAACTATCAAAATTCGGAGCAGTAACCTCTGTGTCACAAATCAAGTAATACAAAGAACTAGAACTAGTTTTTCAAGGGCATGATGAGTGAAAAGATTGCGAAATTCGCCGATGGTATGTCGGTAGTCCTGCAAGTCACAAGCTTTGAAAATATACACAAATAATGTGGCCAAATTTTGCATGGGGTCAATGAGCATGTACTTGACAAAGCATAACACAAAAGTCGTCATAGCCTTGTAGACTACGTGCATATTACAAACCTTCAGTCAGAATATCGAGCTAGCTTCGCACAGCAGTTATGTTGTGTGTGTTAATTTTATACATGAGTAGCGACTTTGGAAATGGTTTGATCCGGTTCATCTTTTTTGCTCCATGACCTTTTGAGTTTAGCGTTGTTGTATACAATCCGTGTTTCGTCCCCAGTAATGATGCACTTCAAAAGCGGATGGTTTTCGCTACGTTTAGAGGGGAAGAGAAATGCGACGTCAATGCGGCGACACAGATTCTCTCCGAAAACCATGGGAGATCCCAACATCGGAGGCTTCGACTGTAGAATTTGACTCCGAACCAAAGTTTTTTTTTGAGAAACTTTTCATGACAATTTTATTTGTTCTCAGAGTTTTTATCAAGAATATGCTGAGAGGTAGTCGCTTAAGAAATTTTATTTCATATTTCGTTTCGTTGGAGATGTCTGACCTGAGGTTTGAAACGAACCTTAAGATAGATAGTAAGTAGATAGTGTTGCAATACAGGAAAAATAGTAATTGGAGAAAGGAAAGAGGGGTAGTGACAAAATTTCTTTTTTAATGACCAGTGTATATAACTTTGTCCCTAATTTTCACTTTCAGACCCAGAGTCTATGGTGGGAATCAAACCACGAACTCGATAATTAAAGTTCTGCACGCCGCCAACCCATATTATATCCTAGTTTAATAGGACTTACTTACACTAAGGGTTGTTTTTAGCCCATAAGGCGTACATCCATAATAACTTAACAATAATCCTGGAATATAAAAGACCTTTTAGTACTTAACCTAGGCCATTTGACGTTAAATATATTGTGCTTTATTATAACGCTTACAGCCAGCCTTCTTAACACACTCTGTGATATAAGTTAAGTTAAGTAAAAGTTTTAATCTAATCAAGTTTCAGAGCCACTTGAAATACCCATAATAATATCAGCAGGAGTTAATACCCACCTATAATTGATATGCGGAATTGATTCGCATGATTTTGTACAGGCAGCGTAAACTCATAAATCAGTAACGCATGCAATAAATTAAAATGCGAATTGAAATTTTTTTTTTTAGAGTGATTCTGGTTTTTTTTTTGTTCTTTTTTTTTTTTTGTTGTGCTGCCAATATTTAAATCAAAATAAAATTAAAATTTATTATTGCTAAACATAGAAAACTGATTAAAATGCTGAGCTTCTTTTTTTTCTTTGTTTTTTCCAATGGTATATCGTACGATGCGATATGTTCATTTGTTCAATTATAAATTTATTATTAAAAATTGAAGCCGGTTAAATAAATCACATCCGTTTTCATTTTTATGATAAATGAATAAAAATCTAAAATATAAACAATTTTTATTTCTTTTTCCATTTTTTCCATTTTTTTCCTTTTGTTTTGGTTTGTAGTGACATTTTCACCCTTATTTAGCGAGAATAGTATACAGGCAGTCATATTATTTGTACGCCTATAGTTGCCATTTGCAAAAACAAACCAAAAAAAAAAAAGGAAAATAATTCTTTTAATATTTTGTTTATATTATGAATTGTACATCCGTTTCCGTTTTTGTTTGCCTATTCAAACGCTCTCACTCTCTATACAAATATTTGAAAAACTATGTATGTTTCAATGTATGAGTGTTTGTATGTATATTTGTAAAGTTATTAGTGATTTAAGTAACTTCCGTTTTTGTGTGAAATTTATGGTTTTTATATTGGACAACAACAATAATAACAAATACAAATTTTCTATAAAAATATACATTTTGAAAACATAACCTATAAATTTCTAAAGAGACCGACCTGTCAACTATTTCACCTTTCCATTTCATCGCCTCTTCTTAAAACCTTAAGCTGTGCTCCCTTTTTTTCAATTTTCATTTCATTCCTATTTTTTCTTGTTATTCTTGTTTTCTTCTTCTTCTTCTGTTTTTTTGTTTTTTTTTTATCTATTTGTACTCATAAAATTGTCTTTGTATGTGTGTATTAAATCCTGAGTGACATTGAATGATAGTGTTGAAGTTTTTGCAATTTTTCTTTTCTTGTAGTGTCACTCAAAGAAACCACAATTCCATCACCAACACCATCATCATCATCACATCCTGGCACTATTTGCCATACATGACGATATGAAAGGAATAAAATGAAATGAAATGAAATGAAAAAAAAAACGAATAAAAATTGAAATAGAAAAATAGAAATCAATCAAATCAAATTTGTTGTCTGCTGTGCTTGCATGTTGAACTCTTATGATTTCTGATAATTCCTACTCCATGAGCAGCCATAAGTTTTTTCTTCTCTTTTCATTTTTTTTTTAGTTTCCTATTTTCTTCTTCTTCTTTTTCTTGCTAGAAATATTTTAAATGTCATGATAACAAAGACTAAAGGCAGTTGATCTATCAAACTGTATGTCTCCTAATAAAAGCTTAGTACAGTTTAGTATATGGGGCTTTCCATTAATGAGGTAGTAAACTAAAAACTAACAAGTAAACCCTTAAACTACTGAGAAATAAAACATTTTGAAAACAATAACATACTTAAATACATAATTAGTCATTACAACCCTTCAGTCAGTCCGCTTACGCTGAGTGTGGTTATTTTTATACACGAGTAGCGGGACTTACAGTTTAGATTCGATTCCGAAAGACATATTTTTGAGAAACTCTTTATTTTTTTTTTTTTGCCAGATCTATAGAGAGGAAGTTGCCAAAAACAAATATATTTTATTTTACAAAATGCCTGACCTGTGATTTGAACCATGGATTCACGTGTAATAAGCAAATACTGCAGCAATCAATGACGGCGATAGCAAAATTGCACAAATTGGTGATCGAAGACCATTGCTTTGAGAAAACGCCAACCAAAAACATAACTCAGCTAATATGGCTCAAGATAATTTAGTTTATTTATCGAAAAGATAAATATAATACAACAGTTGCGTTCAAAAAAGTGAATCCAAGTCCTCTATAATAATTGCAGAGAACCGAAAAGACTGGATATGTAATCTGACAAGTCCACTTTGAACTTCAGACCTCTTCTCCAATGATTCAACAATTTTTATGTTCCGTCCAAAAAATATGAGTCCTAGGGGTCATAAAAATAGATTTATTGGTGCCAAGTTTAATTGCTGGGAGTCTAATCTGTTTTTACCAGGTCCTTTGTTCATGTTTGAACACCAGAAAGGCTTATTTGGTGTTAAAGCCAGAGAGTCAGATGTTAGGTTGAGGTTGAAATTCTATATCATGATTCCATGATCTTTGCAACAGAAACTTTATATCTCTGTAGCTCTGCTTAGTGTTGATGCAAAACAACTTTTTTCTTGGCAAAATACCATCATTTGTGTTGTCAAATTCATATGAAATTGAGCAAATGAGTTGGGTTAATAAACGTCATTGACTTTCCTTTGCATTCCTTAAAACGGGATGCGCTGTTCATTATCTGTCATGTCATAGTTACGAAACGGCGCAAAAACTCGTCCATATTGTGATTGAACAACGACAAACACTCTTCAGGAGTTTTAATATGAATGAGTTCGTGGTTGATTGTACGTAAGAGCGGCATTCATCTTGTGGACAGAGTTTTCGAACAAAAAACTGCCTATATTTTTTCCTTATATAAGTCCCAGTGTTTCGTAGAGTCTCAATAAATTTACTGAACAAATCCCTATTTTGTGCTAAAAACTTCACTTCACTTCAACCTTTTCCACTGCTATTTATTTCGGCTTCTCCTCGTTGAACTGGGCATCCTCTATTCTAGTAACTTGCAGATTTTATTCCAATTCGGGTGATATCGTCTGATTGCCTTCTAATGATTTGGTCAATCTAAAGTAATTTGAGCTTCTTTATCTCAATCAAGAGCTTCTCATTGGATATAGTTCTAGGTCAGAATACACGAACGATCTTGAAAAGGCAGGCGTTCACGATCACTTGTATCTTTCGTATGTCACGGGTAGCAGCCAAGTTGCACTAAACCGTCTCCAAATGTCTGTCGGGCTCCTAGTATCCTCAAACGATCTTACTTTTGTGAATATAATGCTTAAAATGTAACGTAATTGGGTAAGGTTCTCCACTACTTCCTTTGTGCCGGCCATCGAGATCGTCCAATTTAAACCCGATAAACTTTCTCTCGGTTTTCTTTAGTCGCAAGTGTATACTACTACGTATACGCCACAAATCACAGCGGTCCGCCAAGCCAACCAGTTTCATCTGGAGGTCATTTTCGAATTGTATGATAAAAATCTGGTAAGTTTCATAGTATAACTTGGATCTTTACAATAAAGCTTATATCGAATTACATAATGCAGTAATTTTTGGTCATTAAAATTCTTTAGTCAAGATTCTTTAGTCAAGATTACAACCAACTTGTTCACACCATTCATTGTGTGTGGCTAAATTGATCCTTATAAGGTGGGACCTACTGTTTAATGTCCACTCCGAATAACAGATTTCAGGAACTTTTCAAAGCAATTTTTTTTGCTCGCCAGAAGGGAGGAAGTCTCTGAAAGAAATATTGTTTCATATTGCGTTCATGTTTGAAATGTCTTAGCCAGGAGATGAACCACGAGCTACTAGACTACGGCGACTTTAATTCAATTTCAACTTGATAGGTAAAGTTAAAGTTATCACATCCAGATTTTTTTAAAATCTCTGCAATAGATTTTAAGCACAACGTTTTATTTTAAAAAGTACTGTCTTAAGTACGCAAATTCCCATAATAACTCCGCAAGTAATAACACATACATGAATACAAACATGCATACATGAGAGCATCTTTGCACTTTTTATTACTTTTTGCATCTCCTACTGCGTTGGTAATGATGAATAAGAGTTGTCTGTCATTCATATGCACACCCGCAATAACATTTTCATCATTTCATTTTAACATTTTCGCCAAATGATTTATGCATCATGATAATGGTGATGTAAGAAAGCGATAAAATGAGGGGGAAAAAAACGAAAAACATTGAAGAACGATTGAATTTTGATTGACAATAAAGCTTGACATTTAAAGTGTCTGCTTCCTGTTGAGGAATTTTAAACCACAACGTACATTTACGATTTTTTTTTTTGTTGTTGTGTAACAACAACAGCTTATTTTTCGATCAGGGCAGAAAAATTTTCAATAAAAAGATTGGAAGACAATGATGTTAAATGCTTGCATAACTCAAAATAGTTCCTTAATGAAATCCAATGAATACCTTTGATACTCTATGCCGGCATACTTAGTCTTCACAAAGTTTTGGATCAAAAACTTTAGGTAGTTCTAGAAAGTCGCTAGGTTACCCAAGTAACTCGCAAAACAACAAAGTAGGAAATAAGTCAGAAGGAGCAATAAAACAGGTTAGAAGACAATGTCTTTAGTGTGGAGAAAAGTAGGGTAATTGGCGTAGATTAAAGTTAAGTTTTAGTTAAGTGAATGGAGAAGAAACTAAATTTTTTTTCAAAGCTGGACATAACACTAGAGGAACTAGTATAGACTTATTTGCCTGATTATGCACAAGCTGTTCTAGAACCAAATTCAAAGCAATCTGATAACAATGGTTATTGAAAACAACGCTATCTGCGAAGATGTAATGGGTAGTTGTATTAGCTAAAATGGTGGCGAACTCTGATATTTCAGATCTACCCTATCATCCTACAAGGTCAGGGAACCTTAGTTTTTAAATTCGATAACCATGATGAAAATGTTATTACGCTGGACCTTAAAGCTTTTTCAACTCAAAAAATAGGGCAGAATTTAGCCAGGGATCTCAGCACTGTTATTGTGTGAATGTAATCAGTATAGAGGAATCATTACAACCTAGCTTTCACACCATCCATGTTATGTGTGTTAACTTTATCCATGACTGACGGGTCCTACAGTTTACCGCCGACTCTTCGCAATTTTACTTACTCACAGAAATTTTGAAAGACATCTGTCTAAAGAAATAATTTTTTATTTTTCGTTTTCATTCTAGTTATCTGGTTGAAATTTAAACTACAGACTCCGCGCAGAAATTCCGGAAGCAGATTCCACAAGTGGCATCGCAATAAGTTTTGCAACCGTACAGAAGAATGATATCAAAGTAGGTATCAGGCATCCAAATATTTGAGGTGCTCTTTACAAGCGATTATTGATATCTCTTTCGATCCCCCGTTAGTAGTTATAATGCCCAAAATATCAGTCATCATCTAGTCCTCTGGAAGTCGCATTACTTTGTAAACTGTTGCTACACTTCGCATAGTTAGCCGATTGATCCGCGTAAATATGAATAAGTAGACAAATATCGTCTGCATAAACCAGATCATTTCTGTCCCCCATTGCCGTTATCAAGGGTATTGTGTTCAGAACAACAGGATATAGCCCTGTCGAAACCTATGTCAACTCTCGCCGTTCCACTCAGCATTTTGTAATGATTTATTCTAAACGAGGCATGACGGTAGAGACTCTTCGGAAAATAAATGAGTTTTACAGGCATTCTTCTACAGTCCAGTTGTTTCTAACAACTTCATGGTTTAACGTCTTTGACGAAGTCCTTCTCAATGTCTAAGAAACATAGACGTAGTTGTGAGCGCCACTATAAATATTGTTCCACAATAACATATCATCTGTTTATAGGCTCGAACATGGAGGTCTGCATCACACTTATCTCTGTCTTGAAGTTAGCGTTACTTCGTTGGATGACTTTTTTTTTGGCAATTATGTGAGCTTTTACCTTACTTATGGGGGTATATGGGGAATGTTTATTATAGTTGCCTCAGTCAGCTAATTATTTAAATTTCTGTTCTACAATAATGTGCGAATAAGTGGAAGTATTTTCATAGGCCCCATATGCAAGTTGGACTCTACGGGTATTCTGTCAAGACCTGGATATTTGTTGCCCTTAAGAATTCAAATTTAATCCGTGTCGGACATTGGGTTTTTTTAATTTATCTCCATCTCCGTTGGCTTGTGCCATTATTTCTAAGTTTCTCTTTCCGGTATTTCTTAATTTTATTCTTGTTACCTGCTGCCCTGCGGATTATGAGATAGAGTATATTGATATTTTTCCGCCGGTGTATTGCGCAATATAGGTATTAGAACTATTGAGCATGCATCACTTTATCCTGAAACTGCGTGAGAAGCTTGACGGCACTTACATTAATTCTCGTTTTGTTTGACTTTGAGGAGTTTAGTTTAAAGGTGAACATTTCTTGATTCTAACGCCACTTTCAATTTCACTTAATCTATGTGACTGTGAAGTCGCCGTAGTCTAGTAGGTAGTATATTGGCTTATTAGACGAATTCCAGGGTTCGAACCCCGGTCAGACATCAAAAACAAAAACTATTTCTTCGGCGGCTTCCTCTCAGCGGATTTCTGACCAAAACTCCTGAGAGTAAATAAAATGACTATGAAAAGTTTCTAAGTTCGGAGACGACTTTAAACTGTAGGTCCCGCCACTCATGTATAAAATTAACACACACAACAATAGTGTTGTGAGAAGCTAGCCCGTAATCCTGACTGAGGGGTTGTAATGGCCAATTATGTATGTAGATGTGACATTAGCCATCTGCATAGCTCAATGATGCGTGAAGTAAATAAATTTGTCCCCTTTGGGTCGTTCACTCTTCCTCAAGACTTAATTTCAGTTGTGGTTTTCAGGTCGCATCGATAACAACAACAGACAACACTTTCGTTCACATGGTCTCAGATAGTCTCATTTAAGCATTGCCTACAACCCTTGCTACTTGTTATAGCGCTCGTCTTAACAAAGAACTACCCGACGCGTAATTTAAGAGGCTTAGAAAAATTTTTCATACTAACCTGATGCTACACTTACAGAATCGCATCCAGTTATAGAATTTCTTTCCAAAAGTTGTTCGAATTCGACAATAAGTTCAATGCTGCTAAA
Organism: Sarcophaga bullata; assembly: GCA_005959815.1. Lineage (NCBI taxonomy): Eukaryota > Metazoa > Arthropoda > Insecta > Diptera > Sarcophagidae > Sarcophaga > Sarcophaga bullata. The sequence goes on along the minus strand of QOCX01002497.1, from coordinate 8,143 downwards.
ACTTGGATTAACTTAAATGGCATGAGATGTGTGGTCACTTAGACCATCCTGTTGAAACCAAATACCATGAAGAGCGTACAAAATAACTGTTACCTTAGGGCGATGGGTGTTTCCATTGACCGTCATAATTGCTCCGACCATTTTCGAACAAATATGATAATGATGTGTCCGCGCATTACCTTCTGGGAGACTACGTGTAAGTTTTCTGAATCCCTTACACGGCAATTTTACTTATGAAAGTACACTCCAAGATGAAAATGAGCATGATCAGAAAAAACTCCTTTTTTTTGCAAAATCGACGTCATCGTGCAATTTCTCGTTGGTCCAATTGCTGAAGCGTAGGATAGTATACTGAATTTAATGATAGAATAAAATGACATGAGTATTGCCAGATTCGAAATAATCGTTGGTTCAGATTTCAACTGATAGATAGCCTACCCGAATATAAAATGTGAAGGTGACGATAAATTTACAATAAATTTTAGTTCGATTACAATTTCACTGATTCAATCATAATTTTCATTGCCAACGAGAAATATTTTGCTGGGTTATACATTTAATACGGTAAATATGTTAACTGAAGTATGTGAAAGAGATGATGTTGTTGTTGTAGTATTCTGTGGATGCAAGAGAGGGAAAAAACGAAATGATTTTTAAATCATTTGTCAAGTGACAGATGAGAATTTGATTGACTTGTCTGCCTTACAGATAAAAAAGATGTTTCAACAGAAAAAGTACTCAAGAGTGATGATGATGAAAGTGTTAAGGAAATGAAAATGTTAAACATTTTCACATAACAACGTATGCAAACATATGTCAAAGCACATACATACATATGTACGTATACTTTTGTCAATATTTAACATCACTGTAGTAAATCTACCTGTAATCAAAGCCAAAGAAAAAAATGTTTTGGTTTTTTCTTTTTCTTTCTTTTTTTCCCTTTTTTTTGTAATTTCACTGTGTGATTATCAGTTCAAGTTTAGTGTAATAAACCGATTAATAATCGACAATCGGCAATCAATCAAAGCAAATTTATGAGCGAATATATATTTTAGGCCGTTTATCGTATAAATATGTTCAATTCGTTGTTGTTGTTATTAATCTTTGTTCACAGTAAAACGTGAAATCACATACAAAAATGTACACGCAAAGAGATAAGATTTCTTTGGCAATTGTTATGATTGATTTTCATTAAAGGTGGGCGCGCATAAATCAATCACAATTCATTTGATTTAGTAGTCGAGCAAAATATAACAAAACACAGGCATTAAAAGTGATAAGCACTGTGACTAAAGTTGTCCACTTTACCACTAAACAGAGAGAAAAATAAGAGTGATAAAGTTTAGCTGCACTGGTGGATAATAAAACGATAAATTAAAGAAAGATGGATTATTTAGGAGAGGCGATCTCAGAAATGATAATAAAGTATGGCACATGTTCAGGTGTTTTCAGCAGTGAGCTCTCGTAGGCTAATGAATATGATCGTAGAGTTCGCTTGATATTGATAATATCCAGCAAAAATATCTGAGAATCTGAAACTGCTGATAAACCAAAGTGTATACAAATTGAGTCTGAACTTTAATGAATTGAAAAAAGATAGTAGGGCATGAAGCCCCTAATATTATCCCGTAAGTAGTAGCCGAGTGTTCAGTGAGACTCTGGCGACTCTGAGGCGACTGGCTAAAAGTAAATTTGATTTTGGGCTAAACTGATAAGCATAATTTAGTTTTAGAACCAAAAGGAAAATGCACTTGCATACTGATTCAGCCTACAACATCCTAACGCTATGGAAAGACCAGGCATGACAGGCATAGGACATACTGCATTTTGCGTTATGGAAAGGCAGCGGTGTAAAGCGGAGCATATGGCATATGATTTGTTAATACTTTTGTTGTTCTAGCTAAGCAGTTGTATGATCTGCAACTATAAGCTTTTAAGGCAAACTGCAATCGATTATCCTTTGGCTGGAAAAAATATGCAGAGTCGGTTCTAGATTGAAGCAATAAACTGGAGAGATGAACTGGCTGATCAAGTTGTATTATTTCCTTTTTAACGTACGGGGTAGTGTTATAGATTTTAGTATATTATTATTATCCAATCTCCAAATCTTCAAGATTTGGAGATTGGATATTGAGGCTGTTTCTATAACATAAATCAGTTAAGATAATATCTGTGCCGATCCGTGAATTTGATTTATGATTTATTTGGATTGATGAGATATTTTAAGCTCTCATACCTCTGTTTAAACTATTGCTACGAGGGCAGTATTATACGTATTTGTTTTTGGAAACAAACTATTCCATCACTAGTGATTCAATTCATTTCGAACCTGCTACATCCACTTCCATTTCCAGCTGTTTTCTGAATTTAATGGTTCTAGTCTAGGCAGTTATAGTAATCTCCCCAAATGGTATTTTCATAGCTTGTCCAATAAACTCCCACTCATAATAAACATTTCGATTTACAAAGGCTGCTTAGATAATAACGACACCTTATCTCAATTGCTTTGGTGAGTTTTAAGCAACTCTATGTAGGCATAAGATGTAGCGATTAGTGTAGGAATAAATGCTGAGAGTTCTGCTTCAAACGTCCGGTTGCTTCAATGGACACTTGAGGTTTGTATCAATGGCTCTAAGATGCATGACGGGGTAGACTGTGATATATTTATTAGGTATTCCAATAGTAAACTTTTCATTGTCATCCAGGCGGAGGCAATAACCATTACGAAAGCTGCACAATAGTTTCTGATCACTTTGATTTATTTGTACAGCTAAGCTGCGATTAAGTCCCTAACGATTTGTCCATGATGAAGGCTTTTTCAGTCAAATTTCGGATCATACAAACGTAAGTTTTAAATGTTCCGGGACATCTGAAACGAACTGTTCATTGTCGGTAAGCAGCTTGCGGACTTCTATATATTACAGAGCATTGATATTTTATTTACCTCAGACTCGTTTTACATGGAGATCCAATGTCGCTGACAGTAAGAGGGTACGTACAATATTACTAGACTCTACAGCTTTGGATAAGGAGAAGACCGAGTGATTTTTACGAGCCATTGTCCGGTTGGTACGCTGACCGAAAGACATGGCTTTTCTTCAAATGACTTCGATAGGAGCTTTGGCGGGTTTGTACCAGTGCCAGGGTCTTGTTATAAAAAGACTGATGTTTTTGACCTCTCGCTTTTAGACACCGAGGTCGTTAATATAAAAATTACTGCAATAGGAAGATCTGTTTTTGCAACAGTTTGGTTTCCTCTAGGGAATGTTTAATCTCTTGCTTAAATATTGATTTACGTATCACATAGAAGTCGCCGTAGTCTAGTAGATAGTGTGCTGGCTTATTAAACGAAAAGCCACGGTTCAAATCCTCGGTCAGACATCAAAAACGAAATATAAAAAAATAATTTCTTCTGGCAAAAACTCTGAGAGTAAATAAAAATTGCCATGAAAAGTTTCTCAAAAATCTGTCATTCGGAGTCGACTTTAAATTGTAGGTTCCGACACTCATGTGTAAAATTAACATGAGTGGTATGGAAACAAGGTCATAATCCTGACGCTTGTAATGGCCAATTTCCGCTAACCTAACCTAAAAGATATTTATGTCAGCATCTTACCTTCCACTAGACAAATTCGTGTAAGAGTTACTTAATTAAGTGTTAAACACAATTCCATAGAATGCTCTCCTATTATCTTGAGACTTTGAAGTTGTCAAACAGGCTGCATGTTCTTGCCTTAGTTCAGCAGATATCGCTACACGCTACAGTTATCGCTGCACGCTACATTGTGAATCAATCTGAATAATCTAGTCTTTCATAGCGCTTTGCTCAACTAATTTTTAAAAAAAACAAACTTTTAATATCTCTTATCTACCCTTTCCCTCTCTTATTTTTTACAGTGTAATCACTGACAAAAAGGTCCATTAAAAATGTATTTCTCACAGTAAATTCCATATTTCTGTTAGTAATTCCCACATAAGTAGTGATTTTTTTTATGTTCTACCAACCAAGCTAAAGACATGCTTCGCATGCCTCAAATGTTTGCTAAACCGTCATATTTATGGGCCATAAAGCAGCTCAAGGACCAACAACAGCAACACAAAAAAAAAAAACCAAAAGGAAAAATAATGCAAAAAAAAAATAAAAATAAAGAAAAAATAAAAAACGAAAATAAAAATCAACACGAAATGGTCAACAGTTTTGTTGCCACCATTAAACGCGTTTAAGTGTAAATAATTTGTATTAAATTGCACAATATACGTTGAATTCGTTTTTAATTTTTCTTTTTCTTTCATTTTATTTTATAAAAACTATAAAAATATTTATAACTGTAGGTACTTACATATGTATGCATGTATGTATATGTATATCATATGTAAGAATTATGTATGATTATTTATGTAATGATGTACTTTAAACATTATAATTATATGGGTATGTATGTGGGTTTGTATATGGTGTTTGGAATTGGTGTGTACAGTGTAGAGAAATCAAATTCATTCATGTCAAGAGTGCACATATTAATGTATCTGCATTTTGACCCACAGTTTGTTTGCTTGTTTATTTGTATGTAAAAAAAAAATCAAAAAAAAAAAAATAATAAATGCTGGGGTTTTATGTAAACTCGTAAATATGCGAGTATTATCCCTTACCGCCATGATAAGACATGCTATAATGATGATATTATTTAAAAACAAATAAATTTAATATTTATTATTAGTTTTTCTAACTGTTTTCTCCTTCTTTTTCTTTTTTTCATGTTTTCTGTTTGAAATTTTATTTTAGATGGCAGTTGCAGTTTTAAGGTGACCAATATTGTTTATTAACTCAACTAGAAGGACTGTTATTTCTTCATTAAATAGAAATATTGTGTGGATATTGCTGCTTACAAAAACCAAATCAAATCGCTTGTATGACTCAATCTACTATGAGGTATTTGACACATAGAGCCGTCCTGTTGCAAGCACATGTCATTCGTGTACACATAACTTCAGGATTACGGCCTAGCTTCCCACATCAGCTTTTTATGTGGTAATTGTATATCTAAGTAGTGGGACCTACAGAAGTCGACTCTGAACGACAATTTTTTAAGAAACTTGTCATGACTATTTTATTTATTCCAGGTGTTTATGCCAGGAGTCTGTTGAGAAGAAGTCGCCCAAGAAAAATTTTTTCATATTTTATTTCGTTGGTGATGTCTGACCTGGTGTTTGTACACTGAAGCAACCGGACGTTTGAACCAGAACTCTCTAGTTGGAATTCTAAAATCAAATAGCGCAGCATATTCTCCTAATCGCGTCGTCTTATGTCTACATGGAGTTGCTTAAAACTCACCAAAGCAATTGAGATAAGGGACAGCGTACCATAGGATCTCATTATTATCTAAGCTTTAGCCAGAATTTTGCCTGCAAATATAAGTGGTGCTGCCTTTGTAAGTCGAAATATTTATTGAAAGTAGAGTTGTAAACTTTGCAATACATGGAGACGTTACTAGTACTGCCTAGACTAGAATCACATACATAACCCTTCAGTATGGATTACGACCTAGCTTCTCACATCACCTATGTTGTGTGCATTAATTTTCTACACGAGCGGTGGGATCTACGGTTAAAAGTCTACTCCGAACGACAGATTATTGAGAAACTTTTCATGGTAATTTTATTTACGCCAGGAGTTTATGCTAGAAATCTGCTTAGAAAGTCTCCGAAGAAATATTTTTTTCATATTTCGTTTCGTGTGATGTCTGCCACACTCTACCTCTTAGATATCGATGTTCAGATTATCCAAATTTGGTCAAGAGAAACTGATTATCTTCGATCTATAGTATTTGCCTTGACCTAACAGTGATTCTTTTGGATTGTATTGGACTCTATTGGATGTTATCTGAAATGGTATCGTCACAAATGTAACCCCTATAAAATGGACCTCTAGAAAAGGCATTGTCAGTTAAAACATTCACATCATGGCGCAAATTTCCACTGTTTCGACTGAGGTAGAAACATACATGAATATTGCAAGATAAAATACAAGATTAAAGTCTACAGGGATAATAAAAACAAAAATGAACACCATTTAAAGCTTGGCACATTATTAGTAAAGAGCTTCACCACTAAGCTATTTATATAGGACCTGCTACAGTAAATCGATCACCTGTTCAAGTGAAAAAGAAAAAATGCGCATGGTTTCTATAACAACCATAAATGACGTTACTTACTCACTATTCTAATTGGCCATTACAGTCTGTCAGGTTTACGACCATCCCACCCAGTTTAATTTCGACAATTTCAATTATTCTCAGAGTTTTTGCCAACAGAGTGCTGAATGAAAGTGTTTGTTCTGTTCGAGATATCAGAGCTAGGTTTCGAGTTTACTAGCACATTGTATAGTTTACTACGTCAACTCTAAATTACATTGCTCTCTTCAACTAGTATTGAACACTTTTCCTAATGGAAGCATACGATTTCAAGAAAGCATTTTCATCTTACATGGTTAACTGTAGTTATATTTCGAAGCCCTTACAAGTAAGTTTCCATTGCCAGAGCTCTTCTACTACGGTTTATCTGTTATTCGATCAATCTCTGCTTATAATCCTTGAGGATTCCACTCTTGCGTCATTCTATTGTACTTATTTCAGTTTGTATGGATGTTAGACCCTTAAATTTGGATTCACAACTGATAAAACGGTTTGTAGGTCATCTTTGGGTCGAATTTTCATTGGTACAACCGTAACAATAAAAAACTGTCCAGTAACAGCGCCGAATTCTACCTGAAGGCGGCATTCTGACCTAACAAATCGAATGGTTAACAGTTTTCTCCTTACTTGTCGCCTAGACAAATCCTACACTTTTTGAAAATGACAGACAACAGGACCAAAAGGAATAATTTGGTTTCGGTATACTGTCTCAAGAGAAGTACCATTTTTGGTCACATGGTGAAATATTTCAAACGAAAGTGTCCAACATCAAAGATGTACTTAATTAATAAAATATAAAAGTAGAACATGCATGAACATTGCCATTTGAAGGTTGGCACATCATTAGAAAATAGCTTCCCAACTGAGCTATTTATATACGACCTGCTAGAGTAAATCGATTACCAGTTCCACTGTTTACAACTGTCTTCCAAGAGAAAAAATATTCTTAAATTCATTCGAATTAAGATAAGAAAGGCCCATGCTTTCTATAACAACCATAAATTACGTTACTTACTCACTAACTTAATTGGCCTTTACAGGCCGTCAAGTTTACGGTTTAATTTACTCTCAGAGTTTTTGCCAGGAGAGTGCTGAGTGAAAGTCTTCGTTCTGTTAGAGATATCAGATCTAGGGATCGAGCTTACTAGCACATTACAGAGTACACTACGTCAACATACGACTGCTAAAATAGGCATTGTGACCTGACAAATCGAATGGTTGACAGTTTCCTCCTTAACTATCGCCTAGACAAATCAACAATTTTGGAAAATGATAGCTAACCAAAAGGAACAAAATCATTTGAATATACTATCTCAAGAGAGGTACCATTTCTGGTCAGAGGTTTCAGACGAAAGTGTTAGAAAGAGGTACTCAATTCAACTTAGACAACAAGGATAGGGACATAGCAGTAACATCTAGTAGATATTCTACATTCTGCACCTATGACGTTGACTCGAAATTGAAATGAAATCTTAAATTTGGGGAATTAGCATTCCCCTTTGCTGGATTCCAGATCAAGTCGGAAGTCACGGCAGTTAGCAAACATATCAAGTTGCGGTCAAGCCACTCTCAAGACGCTTAAAAAACCTGATCCGTCCTACGTTTCTGGAAGAGTGGTTTGAAAAGCGTACCCGGTGAATGAAAGATAAAATGACAGTTGCAACGAGAAAAGATTAAAGTTATGCATCAGATCATCTGAACTCAAAGAAAGCATATTTTAGAACAAAGATCGATTCAATTTGAAAATGTAGACACCATGATGAGGAGAATGAAATGCCAGAACGTATACTTGAGCCTCCACAGCGCCCATGTATCTTCGGAACACTGAACAGCGTTGTGGAAGCAATATAAATAAATCGTAGATTTTAATACGTAAATACATAATTGATCATTGGAACTCCTTAAATAGGATTACGACCTAAGTTCTTACACCACTGTGTGTGTTAATT
>QOCX01002496.1:0-21946 GCA_005959815.1 Sarcophaga bullata | reverse complement strand
TTTCCCAGAAAACGTTTGCAAACAATTCTGTTTAACATTGTCATCGCAATGACAATGAGGATTAAATGTGTCTTAAGATTTAAAATTTCTTTGGGAAGTTTTTTTTTTTTATTATTTTTTATTAAAAAATCATTGGAAGCTAAACCATCAATAGGGGCTGTTTGAATTGTTAGCACTTACTTGAAGGCAATTAACGATTAACGTAGTATAAAGGCTAGTATAAGTCATCTTTTATGCTCATCCATTAACTAAAATTCTTTTCTTTATACGGGGGAAGCAGCCTACACATATGATATCATGGCGGCGTAAAGGCTACGAACCTATAGAAAGTCTGTATTGTGTAAAAACTGTCTTATCTTCTTCAAGATTGCACTCCACTTGAGTTATATCTGGTATAGCATCCTCCCCAAAATATTGGAATCTCGAGCTTACGAAGGCTAGGCAATGACATAAAAAGTGTTTTATCGTTCTCAAGTTCTCTTCGCATGTCCTGAGACTACTTCAGTCTGCGTTAAGTCATATCATTGGGTGCTTGTGCTTACGAAGGCTGAGAAATGGCATAAAAAGTATTCCATCGTTTGGATGTCTTCTCCACATTATTCTGCATTCACTGTTATCTATCACGACCAAACGTTTCACAAGTATATGTAAGGCGATGAACGCTTATCAGTGTACTTAAGTCGCTTTTCCTTACCTAAGTGATCATTAATCAGAATTATAATCAATGTTGTGTGTATTAATTTTACCTCTGAGTGTCGGGATATACAATCAGAATTTTGAGAAACTTTTTAAGGGCAATTTTATTTTCTTTCAGAGTTTTTGTCAGAAATATTTTTTCCATATTTTGTTTGGTTCGAAATATATGCGCTGAGATTTAAACCATGGCCTCTCGTCTAACAAGCACTCACACTGCCTACTGGACTATGGTGACTTCACTTAGTCTTAATATTCTCATGGTTTTCATCTCATAAAAATCACCCCAGTGTACCTTTGTAATTCTCCTTTTCTGTTATTGTTCGCCTGGCCTATAAAAGGGGCATTGCGTTTATATTCTGTAATTCTCTAACTCTAGTAGGTAGATTATTAACTTCCTAATTTTCAATCATTCCTTAATGTCTAGGCATCCATATAATGGTTATTGTACCATACCTTGATTCCATATTTCTACATGCTATTGCCTTAATTGTCATTTGACTATCAGAGAAGACATTTAAATCCCTTTAAGCCAAATTGCCAAATTCCAATTGACCCAAGTTGGTGTTGCACGTACCTTCGCTTGTAAAACCGTATTAAGGTTTGAGTTTAGTTTCTGGTACTTCCATATGGACCCTCTGTACCGTTTAGAGTCATCTATGTTGCAACAAGTGGCCATGAGCATCTCTGTGTCTTGGTTTTTTATTTTTATTTTATTTTTTTGCCCATGAAAGTCGACCTGGTATCAGAGTGATGCAGTTGGTCGTGATTGATATGTTAGGCATCCTGGCGAATTATTTTGCGTAAGGTGAGTATCCGTCTAGGGTATGTGATACGATTTATTATTCTGGTTACTACATTCCACAATAACCTAAAGACAATACGTCGTAAAAGCGACCTCATGTCGCACCATATTTCAAACGATTGGATTAAAGATGATTGTTTTCAATCCAATTTAAAACAGCGACTACATTAAAGGTCAAGGAAAAAGGCCATCGCTAACGTAGATGTAATACGCAGGAATCACTAACAATGATACGATCTTTGTGACCATCGCATCAGGTTCAAGTTAGTTGCTCCATCATATAAGGCATCCTTAGGTAAAGATAGATCTGACCACTGTTATAGATCTCAGAGCACATTTTTTTCCCAACACTTTCTGTAAACGCAGAGGACAATAGATTTTCAATTGTTTTAAATTTCATTGCAACACCATTAGCAACTCTTTTTAGGGTTTTAGCAGCGCTTTTGTGGGCAGTGGGTGCACAGAATAAGACGTCTATATGATGTGGTACTATAAAGCCTTTTATTATACATACTAATTTCTATATCTTGTGGATGGAGTCAATAATAAAGTTCTTCCAATAGGATCTGGAACCTTGAACTCTAATAATCTTTTCTAGGTGTTTACAGATCTTCCTCCTTTTATACTTCCTTGAGTATTCTATTGAGTATCCATTTGCATACATTGCCCTAATGTCTTTCCAAAAGAGGTCCGATCCAAGTTAAATTTTTATCAATTGCGTATGCAATGTGTTGTCCGGTATTGCCCGCTCGAATGTCAAAAAAGCTAGAGGCTATCAGACCATGATTGTTGTAAGCAGAGATTTCGATTCGAGTAAGAAAGAAAGATTGTCTATTTCATTTGCCAGTCTCCACCTTTGACTTGTCGCAGACTTCTATCGATTAGCTCACTCCTATTCAGTGGACTAAGGGAACTATTACAACTTCTGCAGAAATGGTAGAAACTGGAGTAAGAAACTGTTAATCATCTAAGGGAGATATGCATAGGGTTATGGAAAAGGAAACCACCTGCCGAGAATGCATATTGGTAGTGTAAGTGGCTTCATCAGAAATGCTTGAAATGGTTCTAGAACTAGGCGTAAGGATGTCTAGAGTCTCTGGTTGACAAATAGTGCCTCCTACCTATCTATCAAGTCACCTGGCTTGCCTAATCGATATACTTACTCTTTATTGTTGTCCTTCCTACAGAAGTGATCAAATCAAACTGCTTTCAGCACTTATCAAACTGAGTGTTTTTAGCACAGAATCCTTAGATTCTAATGCCACGTTAAGACTGAAGTATTCCATTTAATAATACTCTGCTCCACATATAAATAACGCAAGACACTTTAAGTGTTTAGGAAATACAAAATATTTTCAAATAATTAAAACTGAATGTTTCATTTATACATACAATATGTCTGTCTGTTCCTTCCTTCTTTGTGTGTGTATGTGTGTGTGTGTGTGTGAATATCATCTAATTTGATAATTGGCTGTAATTTATGATCATGTTGTGGCAACATCATTATTCATAATCTTCAACAGAAACAGAAACAGCAACAGAAACAGCAACAGAATTGAACAATTTTAAATGAGAACATCTTCTCACTCATGATGCTTCCTTCTTCCAATTTTTTCTTTTGTTTTGTTTTGTTTTTGCTGGAGTGCGTAATAAAATAATGCCAGCCAGCCAGCCCTCTTAAATTTCCGAGAAATAAAGACATCTTCTCGAACATGCATATGCACATCGCAGCATTTTTAACCACAATATTGGTATTCAGATTTGTATGCCATTGTGCAGGAGTTTTTATCATTTCGAAATTCATATTCATACTTGAGCAGTAAAAGGTGGATTGGCTTTGGTTATGACATTTAAATTTTATTTCATCATGACTTTTATGAAATGAATTGCTTGTAAAGAGTCACCTAATTGAGGTTTTAAGATTTTCTAAGAATTTTTTTTTGTTATTGTAATCGTCTTCATTAATATATCCGATATAGGTTTATGTTCTTTATTTATACGAGGATGAACAATAGGCCCCTGATTAGGAATCATTGGTTTTAGGATCGTAATATTTAATAGATAGGCAGAGGGGTTAACGAAATTTTTATTTCAATAGCTTTGCGCGGTCATTACTTAACCGTTTGAAAAAACGGTTCATTTCATTAGAGTTTCGGAATTAATGAGTCGCCTTCATATTACATTTACCCTACACTAATCACATTAACAGTCAACTTGACATACCATAGGGAACTGGAATGCCTAATATCTTGCCATAGATGTGTTAGTTAGATATACTAAAGCTTCCTTTAAGAACTTAAGATGAAATTCTATTCGTTACATAATCCGTATAATGAAACAATAGTCCATAGTCATAGGATAGGATACGATAGGTTTCATAGCTTTATTTATAAATAACATTTTCGAATATCACACCAATTCCTTGGATTCATAAGTTTCAATGCCAGTACTAGGTAACTGCCTTTCTGAGAAGACAAATTATTCCGGGTTGATTATATTTCAATGACTGTAATGGTGATTCGTAAATGCATTCGAGTTTAATCAGCAAGGTTAATGAGGTTAAGAATGGTTTTTTTTTTTGCTAGAATTTTTGTAAGAAATGTATTTTGTAAACGTAAAATTGTCACAACGACGACAGAATGACTTCTTCTTTATGGCTTATACCTAGGTAGGTAGGTAGGTAGAAGTGGCTATCCCTCGATGGAGATATGAGGGGACACACTTAGGTCGCACACAGGACCCATTGTGCAACCACAATTACATATTTTCCCCTAGTCCAGGAACCACTTGGAGCTTCCGATGAAGCGGCTCAGACTGCCAATGTTCGTTCATACATGACAGTTCATCCAGATCTTCCATGTAGTAGGCATCCAGATGCCTCTTTCTTCTCCGACCAAGTGCCGGGCATGTGCACAGTAGATGAAAAACAGTTTCATCCTCCTCCTCATCTCCACAGCTTCTGCAGAATTCATTAGCAAGGTGTCCAACACCAATGCGCTTCGCATGCGTTCCTATAATGCAATGCCCCGTAATAACCCCGATAACACCACTGAGCTTACTTCTTTGGAGTTAAAAGCAGAGCTGATGAGCGCCTCTTATCCAGCTTTGGCCAGATTTTCTGCGCCGTTCTGCCCGTATCCGAAGCCGCCCACTTACTGTTGACAAGGTCTACAATTGCATTGTCAATATGGCTTATACCTAGAGCAACAATATCTTTTTAGTAGTAACTGGACGAAATGCTTGCCGATTACTTTATCATATTCGCAACAGATTTATTTAGTTACTGGTGACTTGTTCTGGTAACTTGTCAAACCTTATTGAGCAGAAATGTTAACAGATATCTCAGTTGTATCAGTAATCGATATGGTGTTAAGGTATGCAGCTTAGGTTAATACAAGCGGGCAAAAAAATATGATAAAAAAAGGCTACTATTCCCTTAGTAGTCGTCGTAGTCTAGTAGATAGTGAGATTAGTTATTAGACGTGAGGCCATGGTTCAAACCCCAAGTCAAACATCGCAAACAAAACGAAATACGAAAAAATATTTCTTCGGCGACTTTCTCTCAGCAGATTTCTGGCAAAACCTCTGAGAGTAAATAAATAAAATCTGTCGTTCGGAGTCGACTTTAAACTGTAGGTTCCGCCACTCATGTATAAAATTAACACACGACAAGCATAAGTGGTGTGAGAAACTAGCTCGTAATCCTTACTGAAGGGATGTAATGACCAATTATGTATGTTATGTATGTATGTATGTATGTATGTATGGATCTTTTAGTTTTCTTTACGATTTTTTTTTTGAAACCGACCAACACTCAGGGGATGGCCCCTATTCATACAGTCCATTGTATTGGAACTAGAAAAATATGTTGAGGGAAGGAGGACGCTAGATTTGAATAAGTGACAGGAAAGACCTCTGCAGGAAGGAAGTCTAAAGAATGAAACTTATCTGTAATGCAGTGTGCGATCCACTGGCCAATCGAACACAAACTGAAATGCTCGGCGAGAATGACGATGTTACGTCCAACCTCAGATCGGACATCCACAACAAGACAATAACAACTCTAGGAGTAATTAGAATTGCCATGAAAAAATTTCTCAAAAATCTGTTGTTCGAAGTCGACATTAAACTGTAGGTCTCGCCACTCATGTATTAAATTAATGTTCACAACATAAGTGGTGTGAGAAGCGAAGGTCATAATCGTGACTAAAGGAATGTAATGACGATGATGAATGTTACTACTCTTTACTAACAAAATTGACAATTTTTATCAAAATTAAGAAATTAAAAAATTTTCACCGAATTCAGTGACTTTAATTTCGTAAAATTTCATTAATTTTTTCAAAAAGATGATACTCGAGTAAGCATCATAACTTCTGGCTTTTATTTTATTGTTGAACATGACATATTTCGTGCATCTTTAAGCAGATTTTCCATAAAAAAAATCAAAACCCCTAACCATGCTCATACCAAAGTAGTCATAATTTAAGTACCACTTAAGATTTTAAATGAAGCAGAAACCGTAACAGATATTCACTCTGTTTTTTGGAAATAATTAATACTCTCCTGCATGGTATATCCACAGTCAAATAAATCATCACCATTTCAAGTGTTTGTCACCAAAATCAAATAAATCACGTGACTCGTGTGGACGTGCAATGTCCCAACTTCATTTTTTTCTTCCTTTTTTTTCTCGTTCATTCATACCCCAAAAGATTCTGTGAGGAGAAAATGATGAAGTTTTTAACATTAATTACACTTGATGTATGTATGTATGTATGTATGTATGAGGGGAAGTTTCAAATTGAAATAATTTTTTTGGTTCTCATTTTTATTTTTTTCTTTATTTTTTTTTGTGGTATAACATCTGTAGTTGGCGTAATTTGTGGCAATGTTTTGAAGGAAACCTATTGATGATCATGTTCTATGGGGTTTTTGTTTTGAAGATTAGTTTTCTTAAATGATTCCGCCTTTATTGTTTTTTACTTCATTTAGTTTAAGGTTTCACATGGCATTTCAATTAAGAAGAAGAGGAGAAGAAGTAAGGTAACCCGGTCTTAGAGGTGATACTTCATTGTCATGTGTTTTTAAAGGATTTGAATTATTTTCATAAGAATTACAAAAAAAAGGAACAATGTTCAGTGACCCCTAAATTTTTATTGGAATATAATGAATACGCGTTTAACGTTGCTCATCTTTGATTTTAATCCATAAACAGTATGTGACATTAGGTTAGAGTGGTAGCTTTGATACCAAAGCTCGCTTAAGCACGCATAGTGGCCCATTGTGACGTCGCGGGAAAGCGCAGTCCCCGCACTGACCAAATTCCACCGAACTCATAGTAGAAATTGGTCAGCGCAAATGCCATAAAATTTTTATTCGGGTTGAAAGACGTATTTTAGTTTCTTAATTATATTGTGCAAGTTAAAGGCAACAGTCGTAGCTTTTGATTGCATGAAGGATAAACGGAATTCAAATATAAATAATGGTGGATCTGGGCCCTAGGGAACATTTGAAAGAGGACTACCCAGAGGCGTCATACAAGTATGTGTCTTATGTCATCTGTTATTTAATATTAAAACCTTGGTTGCGCTCACATTTCACAGTGGAATTGTGCCGGACGTGGTAGTTCGAAAGCTAACCAAAGTAAACTGAAAAAGTTTTTCAGTATATTGTTCGGTATTCTAACGAAATTCTTATTACCTAGAGCCAAGATTGTTTAATGCATGCCATAAAGTGGGTTATATTATGGGCTTTGAGGACCGCTGTGGTAATAACTTATTCGCATATACCTGCGACTTAAGAAAACCACACAAGAAAATGTCAATTCGCACGATATCTGTATCTAGTCCTTACCACCTTCACTTGATATGACTATTGCCTCAAATCGGTCGTGCAGAATATCTAATGTGGCATGAGTTTTGTGACACGTAACGCCTATTGAATCCAGAGCCCGTTGGTGGCCAAAAGATATTGGTAATCAGCGATCTATAGCGCTTGCCGTTGATACTAATATGGGACGATAAAGTCACCAGTCCTAAAACAGTGACTTTTCATTGGACTCTCTTCGATCTCTCGTGAATTTCTATTGTCCCAAATTCGATATTTTTGTTGGTCCACGTGGGCCTTCACTATGATATTGTATATCGCTGCAAAGGTGGCTGGGTATCTAAAGGTGATAGATACACACTTCGGCCACATAAGGCTCATTGTGATGCCCCAGTTTTACGTTGCCGTCGCAGTTTGATTTTTCGAAATTTCCTTCTTGAACACGCTGCAGTGATCTGGCAGCTTTATAGGTTTAGCTATGGCCTTCGATTCAGAAAAAATACCACCCCCAACAGCTTTAATTAATTTGTGGTCATCGGTAAAACTCTGATAGGAATTTTCACACTCCCGTCGCAATCTAAATTATCTGTACTTCCACCTTGAAGACTCTGCAGTGATCCGGCAGCCATGTCCATCGATTCGGAAAAAATATCGCCACCAACAGCTGCAATTGATTTGTGATCATCATTAACAAACTGAACGGAATCGTTAACGATGGCTTGATGTTTCTAACTTCCCTGAGAAGTCATATCCTACAGTCCCGATTTTGCTTAAAATTATCGCATGACCAATATATGATCCAAGCCACTTTTCAGCCTTCTAGAGTCCTCTACTAACCTTAGCTGACAAACCTTCACAGGAAAGGTCAAGGGCAAAGGCATAAAATAATCTTCACCGCTAACGTAGGTATAATATGCAGGACACCACTAATAATGATACGAGCAAATCTTTATATCCGCCGTATCAGGTTCAAGTTAGTCGCCCTTCCATAGAATGAATTCATATGTTAAGATCGGTCTGATCACAGCTATATAGATTAAGTAAGTCATCTAGATTCCACAGTCAATTTTTTTCCCAACACTGTCTACAAATGTAGAGGACAATCCTTTTCTATTAAGGAAGTTCAGTTTCCAAGCTTCCAAGAAATATCCTTTCCTTTTTAAGTTCACATTCCGCCCTATGTAACCTCAGGGACGAAAAGATGGCGGTTATACTTTATAGTAAAGAGAGAGTACAGTGTTCCAGGATTAACTTCCAATCCACTTTATTCGCTGACTTTCCTCAGAGCAAGCTGCGTTCTTTCTCTTTAATGGTGTCCCCAAATTTGCTTATTCATCACAAGATTTCATAGGAGAGGGCAGAATACCTCTTTCTGCGGAGGTCTACTTCCTGTATTCCTCTGGTAATGTATAAACTCTCTAGCGCCGGGTAGATTGTTTTCCAATAGAATTTTTTAGATATCCAGTTCGCCATAGTGCCCTGTATACCTGATCGCATATTCGCCGGATATAACGTATCGTTGCACATTGTTCAAGACTCCATCAATGTGCAGTAAGGCAGCCACGGTATACCGCCTTTATGCCAGTGGTCTCTCTTCCATCATACACGTTAGGCTATGCAGGGCCTTTTCTTATTGTACACTTGCTGTCCTTTGAATGGGAGTTTTCCATCCAATGTATGCTGTCGATTAACATCAATGAATCTTTCCGTAGTCTTCAACAGGTAGGAGGAGAGACTTATGATTCCTTAATCCTTAGGTGTGGTATGAAAGTTTATTTATGCCTTCAGATCACCCCTACTCTACATCATTCCGACTGACCACGTTCCAATCGAATACTGGCAAGGAGCATCCCCCTAAATAGTTCGATTTATCCTAGTTGCAGACCCTGTAAGAGGGCAGGATATATTCCGTCTGCTTCGGATGGCCATTTCATTGCCATCATAGCTAAAAATGAAAAGTAGTATTCGAATCCTGTTCCGGTGGAAAGTGGGTATCCACGAGAAGTTCCAGAGCATTTGCGAAACCCAAAAGTTTCTCGCGTATGGCCTTGTTTATGGACAATGGCAGATGGTAACCATATTATTCTAGAATGGTAGCTTCATCGTCCTTGAATGGTGGTCTCAATGTCCTATTTAGTTGGCAAAAACTTAACAAACGAAATGGAACAAGACTAAGGAAAAAAAAGATTCGAGTAAGCTGAAGAACCTCAGTAATACGGTCAAGGATCATGCCCTATTAAAGCGTTTTCGTTAACTTTTCATAACTTCATGAACAAATTAACTAAAAACGCTAAGCAAGCTATTTATGTATGCATCTCACTGTCTGTATGTATGTATGTATGTATGATTGTGATATAATTTTTATTCACGTTTTAATAAGCAATTAAAATTAAATTGTCATCTTCTGATGATGTGTGATTATAATGCGCTCTCGGCAAATTTGATCATTAAATTTAAATCATTTTGACATGATTGCCACGACATCAGCATAATAATCTGACAGCGCCAACCGTATGATAAAATCATAAAAATTATACAATAATTCATCAGAGGAATATGAATATTAAAGCTGCTACGAGCATTTCATAAACTGTATGAATATTTCATATATCTTAACATTAGGGTGGTACATGAAATTATGTTCTGATTGCATGCTTATAAATTTATCAAAAATAATTTCTATTTGTTATTTGTATTCATTTTAATAATTTAAAATGTTATATTAATTCATGTTCAATGAGTATAATTTATCGGTTGTACCTTAATGTGATTCCTCCTCTTTCCAAACATATTAAGAACCTCCCATTTTAGCACTTCAGCCTTAAATTTTGCGTATTTAGCAGCGTTATTAATAAGCATTTATAGTTGGAACGTTACACTTGAAGAAAAATTCATGAAATTGTTGCCAAAATGGAAATTTAGAGGTCTTAACATTTGAAACGATATTATATCGCTGACATGAATCTAGAACAGATCCCAGCCTGAATATTACATGGTATGTTGCCAAGACGAGGAGTAGGAAACTATAGAAAGCCTGCTCTGTAATTTAGTAGGTTGTAGGTTGGTTAAGGACCCTGGACATGGGCTTCTTCGAAGGTTTGGACTCCACGAGATCATTTGTATGTCTCTTAGGTATCGGGATCAGGTCCCCCAACCTTGTTATATTGTCACCGGGATCTTTTTTGGTGTCAATAATGATAATTTCTTGCTCAGCTATCTCCTTTTAAAAAATTTAACGCCGCACAGTGTGCTAATATATGTTCTGATGATCCGCTTTCCTCATTACAGGATTTACAATCGGGTTTGAAGCATTTCTCGTCCTGAACAAATGTGCAACAAAGTAGCCAGCTTATGCTTAGCTAGAGTCATTCAAAACAGTCTCGATCAGATTCTCTAATTCCCACTATAGTTACTCAGTTTTGATTGTTCAACATTTGTCTAGAAACGAATTTTTGTCTCTTCCTAAGTTTATTATCGTTAAGCATACGTTTCTACTCTGCAAAAAGTTTCTGACCCCACCAGTGTCTACTTATTGCTCTGAACTCACAAAATCCTATTTGCTCTGCTTACCTTATTAAGCCCCGGTTAGCCAAACGGACGGCACGTTCGTTTTTAACATATGAAGAGCAATGTAAAGGCCTACCGAAATTACTTTGCAGTTCGATAATAGCTCTCATTGCGTTTCGTATTCCAAAATCCAGAGCGTACGTTCCGTGTACGTTTGGCTAACTGGAGCTTTAAGCTTGCCTAGGCAGTCTCTTATTAATCTCTAAGTGAAGACTGGACCTAATTATTAAATAGTATTGCTATATACCGTCCACAATATTTCCCGCCCAATTGAGCATATCTATCGGTGGCGTAAACTTCTACAAGAACTTCTTGGAACCACTTCGGTATATGGGCAGTATATAGTATTGCGTTTAAACTTCCGCCACTGCTATTTGGAGTGGCTGAATTTCACCAATAACATGGGTAAAAGAGTTTGGTAATCATCGATCTATAGTGCTCGTCGTTGACACTGATGTCAACGTTGTCCTCATAGAAATATGGAACGATAACTGCGCCAGTTCTAAAATCCGCAACAAACAGTGACTCTCTTGGATCTCAAGTGGGTTTCATGGGTTGACGTATCTACTCACCAGGAAATGGCTTAAAATAATATTTCAATGGACAGTCGCCGAAGTCTTGCAGGTAGTGTGTTGGCTTACTAGATGCGAGGCCAGGCTTCCAACCCAAGGTAGACATCTCCAACAAAATGTAATCTGAAAAAATATTTCTTAGGCGACTTCCTATCTCAGCAGATTTCTGGCAAAAATTATGAGAGCAAATAAAATAAAATTGCCATGAAAAATTTCTCAAAAATCTGTCGTACGGAGTCAACTTTAAACTGTAAGCCCCCGCAACTCATGTATAAAATTAACTCACACAACATGAGTGGTGTGAGAAACTAGATTGTAATCCTGACTACCCTAATGATCAATTATGTATGATCATCATTGTAATGATCATCATTGTCTGTGATCGTTTACCTTCAGTTTTTAATTTGACAGAATGTAGCTTCAATAAAATGGCAAAATTGTCAACTGTCATCTGTCAAAGTTCAGAAGTTCATGTTGGAAGATCCTATATTTAGAAGCGTTTCCGCAATTTTTCCCATGGGTTCTGAATTTTTCACTTTAAGTGTGTTTAAATCATACGCCACCACAAAAAGATCAGGCTTCAAAGTTGAAACAGCATGACTCGCTATTGTAATATTAATCCTCTACGGGACTTTACCATCACTTTTGTTGCGTGTACAATTATATTTTTCCTGAACTCTTCAATGCTATTTTTTTTAACAGATTTTGCTCTTCTTTTTTTAATGTGAAACTGCATTATAAATAATTAAGACATTTTAATAAAAGTTGGCAGAAGCTCAAAGACTTTTTTATGAAAATAAACAACAACAAAAATAAGTTCAAGAACCATTTCCATATTTTCCACATCTTTTTCGTACGATCGTTCGTACGATCGTTCGTACACAGAAGAGTTTTCTTCCAAGCAATCTTTCGAAATCAACAGATTCTCCATTTTGTGTATATGAATGTGACACTTTCTCCTTCATGTTATGAATGTCTGAATGACATTAATAATGTGGAAGGGGCAGAGAGGGAAGGAAAGGAAACAAAAAAGTGAAACATTCAGTGTGATTTCCTAAATTATGTGTTAATAATTTCGCCTTTTTTAATGACGATGATCTCTTTGTTTGTTTTGGCTCCTCGATCATTATCATTTATGGCTTGGTTAAGTGTTCATTAGTTGAAAAATGTTCAAATTTAAATATTTTCCTTCTTTTTGTTTGTTTTTTTTTCGAAAGAATTAAGAATTCTCTTTCATTTGAAATTCTTTTCAAATTTTTATTTAATTTTTTGCTTAAGATGTCATTTTCTTCTTCTTTGGCTGTTGCCTCTGCTGTGCTGATGCTGCCGGTCGTTTCATAATATTTTCTTTGCGCTGATTTTTCTTAATTATGTTGGTGAGCGTATGTATACTTATACTACATTCAGTCAATTAGTCATTCAATAATTGCTACAGATTGCTTATATTTATTATTAAAATGGCAATATAAACACCCATACATACATAAGCCATGTAGTATATTTCATATTAATTTTAAATAATTTAAACAATTTAAAAATTCTATTTGTTTTGGTATTTATAGTAGCCGTTCTTTTATCAAGCTGCGTCATCATGTTACTCGGTTTCGTTTTTCCCGTTGGTCTTAGATTAGGTTACGAAGGGTGGCCGCGGTTTCAATCGTACTAGTGGTTCCATTGTGAATAAACTCTTACGAAAATAAAATTAATAAAGTAGAACGGCCAACAGAATTAGTTGTTGACAGAGAGAAAACTTCAAAAGGAAAGGAAAAATAAGAAAAAAAAAAAGATAAAAAAGGTAAAAAGGCAGAGAAATGAAAGGAAATATAATACCTCATATATAAATACCATGATATAAATATGCCCCCAGCGATTAAATTCCGTTTACAAACCCTATTTGTTGCTGGAACTTACAGTCCTTCTGATCTATCACTTCCGCAATGAATTTCAGACCTGCAGTTAAGAACGGCCTCTCCACATAACATCCAGACGTCAGATATATCAGGGATTCATATTCCTGATCTTGTGTCTAAAGGAGTCATGCCCCATAAAGCCTCCTATAATAGCTTTTAACTTCTTCCTAGGTTAGTCTAATTAATTTCGATTAATTTCTTACCTTCAGGATTGAAGTTTAACCATAATTCCTATCTATAGATCCATGCATCGTAAAAACTCCTACAATAGCTGTTAAACCCCTCCTATATGCATACATACTTAATAGAACATTACAATCCCTCATTCAGGATTACGACCTAGCTTCTCACATCACTTATATTGTGTGAGTTAATTTTATCCATAAGTGGCGGAACCTACAGTTTAAAGTTGACTCCGAACGACAGATTTTTAAGAAACTTTTCAGGGCAATTTTATTTACTCTTAGAGTTTTTGCCAGAAATCTGTTGCAGCCGTCGAAGAAATATTTTTTCGTATTTCGTTTTGTTGGAGATGTCTGACCTGGGGTTTGAACCGTAGCCTCACATCTAATAAGCCACACTACCTACTAAACTACAGCGACCTCTTCCCATAACATACAGAAATCAAGTCCATCTCTATTCCATCTACTGATTCTCTGAGTAAAAAGTACATACCCCGTAAAGGTATAACAGCTCTTAACTCCCTCCTACTTCAGGTTAATTAATTTCGATTAATTTCGTATCTGTAGGATTGAAGTTTGGTCATAGGGCTAATCCGATCTATATATCCATGCGCGATTGGCAAGTGAATCGTGTATTGCTGGTTTTACCGAACTCTCTTGCACTATTTCTTCCAAAGTTGATCCTGATCAGTCTAAAACATCGGCAACCTCGATGCCAGTAACATTCCAATGACCAGGTTCTCAGCCTTGTTTAAGTTACGTTTTTAAAATCATGCCCAACTGAGCGTTAAAATCCCACAAGATAATTTTCAAATCACAGTCACAGAAGAGCATCAGCTATAGGTGGTTGTAAGATTTGTCCTTCCATGTATTATCATTCGAGTGTTCAATAGAGGCAAATGCACATACATATGTATGATGTTATAATTGTCGAATTTGTCTCTTTCCAACACATTCACTCATTCGTCCTGTTTCGTAACAATTGTATAATAAATCTGTATTACTAACGATTTTGTTTCTCAATATGCCACTATCGTACCATCTAATCATCTGTAATGCATTTAGATCCTCTCTATGATGTCATCTTTATTACTATTCCCCTTGCTCACAAGGCGTAATGCTTATTGCGATACATTGGGAATCGTAGGACCATAGCATATGTTTTGAATTACAGCGTTCTAACGCTGATATTTTTGGGTTCGTTCCAGGGGAAGCACTTAACTTCCCTTCAAACGTACTCATTATATTGTCGTCGCGTTATAGAGGATTGTTTTCAATCGATATTTACATTGCGGAATTTGTGTTTTAATTGAAAATCCGTACACAAGAAGTGATTGAAGAATAAATATCTGAATCGTGTTAACATTAATGGATACAGCATGCCACGTTTGAACATCGTATACAATTGTAAACTTCATGAAGGTTGCCCCGTCTTGAGAATGTTTTTGTGATTGCAAAATAAGGAAACGTCTTTCAAACATGCAGTAGTTGTTTTCAGTCTTACTTTCTCAGGCTATTTTTATATGCCTCTGTCTATCTAGAATTTAGTTTGGCTTATATGTTTGCACGCCTATGTGCATGGAGCCAGATGTTACCGACATAACCAAACTTTTCCACTTTTTTTTGATCAGTACCCATGTTAATACACTTATCGAGGATAAGACGAACAAAAAAATTCAATTTTTTGTGCTTTGTGTTCCATACAAATAGCCGAACGTGTGAAATTGTTTGTCTTACGAAAACAGGCCCTAAGACAGATCCTAAGTCAGATTGTTTGTCTTCTGCAGCAAACAAACCTAAAATTATATGGTTTGCAATGCATCAATTGAAACACTTTTCCATGTAATTCTTCTTTTCCCTAA
This sequence comes from Sarcophaga bullata, assembly GCA_005959815.1. Taxonomy (NCBI): domain Eukaryota; kingdom Metazoa; phylum Arthropoda; class Insecta; order Diptera; family Sarcophagidae; genus Sarcophaga; species Sarcophaga bullata. Next base: position 6,526 of record QOCX01002496.1, on the reverse strand, counting down.
ACAAACTTCGTTTATGAAATCATTCAGCATAGCAGTGAATAGATGAAGCAATAAGACGGATTCTTGTTACTCCAAATTTTGTATGAAATAGTTACAGAACTGAAAGTTTCGCAAACTCGTAACTCGAACTACTTTCACGGGTTTCACTTTTCTTCTCAATGCTTTCCATAAGGCAGTTTGTCTAATGGTATCGAAGACTACAATTCTACGATTAATTAGTACAGGAGAGTATGTCGTTTTATAGACTGTTTTGTTAAAGTAAAGTGTTAGCCAGAAATCTGACTGTTCGTCTCATGTACTTTATTCTATAGGGTGGGTCATTTAAGCGTTTAAATTTAAAAATGCAATTAAACAAATACGATTTGAAATTTTACCAATTTTATTTTTTTAGTGTAAAGTACAATTGTTCCGCTTAGAAATGGAATATTATTTCATTCATATGGCTGCATCATTTATATACCGGCATCACGAATGTTGGCCTTCAAATGCTCAGTTGTCTCTGGTTTGTTGGCATAACATTGTTATTTAACGGCGCCCCCAGAACATAGTCCAATGGCCTTAAGCAGCTTCTTGGCGACCAATTAGCATTACCAATTAAACGGTCATCACGGCTAATTAAACGACCATCAAACGTTTGATGCAATAAATCAATTGTGTCATAAGATGTATGACAAGTTGTACCATGCTGTTGAAACCAAACATCGTTCGCATCAATACCGTGAAGTGTGGGTGCAAAAAAATCGGTTATCGTGCGATAGATGTCTCCATTGACCGTGCTAGTTGCACCGTTCTCATTTTTAAAGAAATAAGAACCAATGATGCCTATGCTTCACAAGCCTCACCAAACAGTCACTTGTAATGTGTGTATTGACTTCTTTAAGACCAAATGTGGGTTTTCGGAGCCCCAAAGACGACAATTTTTCTTATTAACGTACCGACCAAAATGTAAACGAGTTTCATTCGAAAAGATGATCGACATTATCGTGCTGTTGCTCATTTGCCCAAGCGTAAATCTGCAACGTTGCTCAAACGTAAGTCGATTCATTACGTGCAGTGGAGATAATCGACTGAATTTTATGACAGAATAGAATGACATAAGCATTGCCAGATTTGAAATAACCGATGGTTTAAATTTAAATCGTTAGATGGCCCACCTTATACTTTACTTACTTTGACTTGTATGGCCTCTATTTTATACCACCTTATTTATCTTTAGCTAGCCTATAAGGTTATTTTATTCTTCTTAATGCTTGTGGACCTCGAGCATTTATAGATTGAAAGTTTACGCCATCTTGCCGTATGTTGCCTTATGATGATAATTTTTAATTTTTAAAAGAATTTTATTTTAATTAAATTATTATATTCCCTCTATTAATTATTACAGAAAACAAAAAAATTAATTAATTGTGACAAATTTAAACAAAATATTCACAATTAATTTCAAAACAAAATAAAAATGAAAACAAAAACAAAAAAAATTCTTTGGCAAAAAAAAATATTCAAAAAATATACGAAAAAATGTATTCAAAATGGATTTGAAACCACTTAAAAGAAAATTATTTCAAATAAATTTTCGGATACGTAAACGAGCGAAAAAAATTGAAAAATTGAAAAAAAAATTTTTTTTTTCGTTTTTAATTGACAAATTGTTCTGAACAAAGTGCTAAATTAAGCATTTACGAGAAAAATTTCAAAACAATTTAATTTTCGAAAAATTCAATAACATAGCAACCAACGCTGCCTCAATACATATGTAACATATATATATGTATGTGTATGTCTATGTATATGTATATGCAATATGAATGGTCTTTTTGCTTCATGCGATTTAATGATGCTGCTTGTTGCTCATTAGTTGAAAAATTATGATGTTTATTTGGCTTTAAATGATTCCTTAATAGAGACATCAACTTTCAATTGTGCCACATTATTATCATCAACAACAACAACAACATATTTTGCTAATGTCACAAGCAACACACTGCTCACACACAACACACAACACCCAACTATAACAGTGAAGAAGGGATCATAATTTAAAAAGGCAACACGCCTCTTAAAAACAAACAAGAAATCAAACAAATAATCTTCTCAACATTTCAACTTAAACTTCAAGTGGCCAAGATGAGATCTATTTGTACTCATCTGTGCGCGCACTTCCCATGAAACACTCACATTAGTCCGTCTGCCTGTGATCATGTTTGGGGTGTTGCACATTTCACACATGTTGCTGTAAGACACTTATTTACCAAGAGCCCCCCTTTAGAGGAAACAGCATAGCCTATGTGTTCTACCAAAGACCGTGGTATAGCCATCTCTTTCCTTTTAGTTTCAATATTAAATTTAAAATTCAATTTTATTGGATATTTTCCTCCCCAAAACAAAGGAAAAAAAAACAAAACAAAACAAAACAAATTCTCTGTTATTCTTGGGATTTTCAATGAAACAAAAACTTCTTCNAAAAACAAAACAAAACAAAACAAATTCTCTGTTATTCTTGGGATTTTCAATGAAACAAAAACTTCTTCTTGTTCACATTTCTCGACACATAAATTTCAGTTTTAAAAGATTTTCTTTAACTAACGGTTGTTTTATAGCGGTAACCGTTCGTTAACACACGTAAATATTTTGTTTTAAAATGGATTCCTCTTCGTCGCTAGTACAACGTTATCGGAATAGTTTTTCTATTGAAAATATTCTCTCGAAACCGGTATTGCATCATAACAGTGCAGAAATAATTAATAAAAATAACAACAACAATAACAGCAATAACAATAATAATAATAATTTTGATTTAAATCTAACGGTACCAAAATATTAACGAAAATCTAAAACTGTGTTCACAGTAAAACACACAGTGTCATGGTGAATGGTGGTAGTGAATTAAGATCATCCAGTCCAGAATCAAGTTTTAATGAGGATAACATAGATGATGCAAAAAGTGATATCACATCCGAGGATGATCATGGTAAGACTATATACTGCAATTAATTTAGAATAAGAAAGAGCCGGGATTCAGTTGTAGGTGGAAAGGTGTGGTGAAAATTTTCGACACGGTTTACGAACAAGGAAGCTTAAATTTTTTTCCAAATAAAATATCCAAGTAGCTTCCTAGATAACATTAACGAGGTCAGGTAGGGTCACTACTTATAGTTTCACAAGAGGCTCTGCCAACTCTATCAACTGGATTGGCCATTACCATTCTTTAGTCAGGATATTGAATAGCTTCTCACATCACCCATGTTGCGTGTGTTAATTTTATGCATGAGTGATAAAAATTAATGCCAAAATGAGATACCTGGCCATAGGTTAGGTGATGTCAATAGTGAGCAGTGTCAATATCTCAAGCAGTTACACTAGAAGACTTTTAAATGACAACTCTATAACAGTTATAACCCTAAAAGCAAGGCTTATAATCCTTCTCTAATTTACCTTAACAATCCAATTATCATAGATTTGTAAAATTACAGTCTATCAAGATAAATTCTTCCCCTCCTCCATCCTCAGAGGAAGTAAGTATATGAAGACATGAATTTTATCCAAATCACCTTGGCTAGACAAATGGAACTTGTCTAGCTCTGGGTGTCTAAAAACCACAAACGCCGGGCAATGGCAGAAGAGATGTTCAGAGATTTCCTTTTCTTTCTTATTATTATTGCTTCTGGAAACGTATTTTCAGTGTTCCATTACGATCACTAAGCGTTTCCTAAGATGGATTCATAGCGTTAGGTTAGGACCTTTGTGAGATCATTCGTTTGTACCATAAGACAGGTGTGTTACTCTTCTGTCTTATTTCATTTAAATTTCAAGTTGTATCAAAATTACAAGTGAGTCGGCTATGTTGTGAACTTCTATGTCTCGAAACACCCAACAATGTCTTGCTGTTGTTTTCAAAGACATCGGGCTTTCTTGGACAATCTCCGATGTGGTGTACAACCACACATTATGCGCTCAACTTATTGGTTTTCATTTTTGATTACTAATTAGATTATTTAACCCAAAGGCTTTCACAAAGGTCAAAATACTCTTCAAACTTCAGGCATCAGATAGAGCCTCGAAAGTAAAATAACATATATTGCCTAAGCGCCTTCCAGTGAGGGCAAGACAGTTTCATGGACCCTTATTCATTTTCACCTTCAGTGCTGCGGAGATCAAGTAGTAATACCCGGAGACTAAGACCTGATCATGTCTTCTTATGAGACAAGGTCCTGTAATAAAAGGCAGTAGTAAGGCTATACTGCCTTTATTTATTATCATTAAAGAACCTGTCCGCTTTTATTTGTTTTTTTTTTTATTTATTTGTCGAAGATGATCATACATAATACATAATTGGCCATTACAACCCTTCAGTCAGGATTACGGCCTAGCTTCTCACACCCCACCTTATGTTGTTGTGTGTTAATTTTATACATGAGTTGCGGGACCTACAGTTTAAAGTCGACTCCGAACAACAGATTTTTGAGAAACTTTTCATGACAATTTTATTTACTCTCAGAGTTTTTGCCAGAAATCTGCTGAGAGGAAGCCGCCGAAGAAATATTTTTTTTTCATATTTCGTTTTTGATGTCTGAACGGGGATACGAACTAAGGCCTTTCGTTTAATAAGCCAACACACTACCTACTAGACTAACGGCAGCTTAAAAGATCGAAGATGACCAGATAGTAGATATCCATGGGGAGATCCCCATTTACCTATTCCTAGCTTCTATAATATTAGGGGTTGGTTTGAGTTTGTAAGAGGGAATGAGGGGATAAACCCACAAGGTGGTACTACTTGTGGCAAGCTTATCTGCTCGTACTTTTCCAGCTGACCGATTGAGCAAAGATAGATAAAGAAACAAATTGACGCTATGAATGAAAGTTGTAGTGAATTGACAGTCATAGCCACAGATAGGTAAACATTAAGAGGTCATTAAAATGACAGCCTTCGAATTGGTTGCAGCAGTCGATCATGTACGGATACTTTTTAATCCCTTTTTCGCATATTTCGAGCGTTATCTCGATGATAATTGCACAAACGTTTTCTCATACTCCAACATTGGGAGATTATCTGCATAGACACGGTCTAAACTGTAGTTTGGTAGCCAATTGACCTCGGCAGGACCTGCTGTTTTCCTTACAAAAACTTTTTATGTAATAAACCAAAATTCGGTCATATTGTGTGGCTTAGAACAGTCTTGTTGAAGTCACTTACTGATCAGTTCATAATCTGAGATTTCAGCAAAAAGGTCTGGTTGTCATATGGCCGCAGTGCTATAAGTTGAGCGATTCCTCCAGGGTAATTTTCAAAGAACTACGGTCAAATGATACTTCATAACATAATGCTGCCTTTTCCGAATACAATAGCTTTTCCGCAATCACTTCTAGATTTCCCGAAACCTAAGTGTATGTAACATTTTACCAACAAGTAGGAAAGAACATTGAAAGCCTGGGACATTAGCGCCTAATTAGTATACGGATATACATCGTCATGAATGGCGGAGCAAATCCAATTACAAAATATGCTATAGTGAAGCGAAGTATAGGCCCAACTGCTACGAGTGCCATGCAATCGACAAATTCTGACTATCAGTCACAATGTCTCTAACAGACGCGATATTTTCGGAAGATCGCACATTGCACTCCAGTGTCTTTAAATTCCCTTATAGTTTTACCAATTCCTTGCACGGTCGGTCGATTATGACCATTGTATTGATCACATAATAATTGAAAACTAATCATATTTACATCACCTCTTCAGTGGTTCTTTAGTACTGCGACCATACCATCTATTGAATGGTATACCATACCATACTTTATAGGCTATCCCTATGTTGTTTCCTACAAGCCTAGTGCTCTGTCAAATCTCAGGACGTTGCTCGATGTCAACAATAACAATTTTTTGCCTTAGTATACACCCAGAAGTTCCTTTCTGTGATGTATTAACGTCTCACAGGTTTCAAGAATGTTTAAATGTTGAACCAGAAACAACCCCCATTATGAATAAGAGTTCCCGGACTCTACAGTGCTTTATCAAAAGACCGGCTATCAACCACAGTTTATTTCTTGATAACTGAATGCTGAATGACTCAGACGTCGTCTTATTGTAACTTCACAACAAAAGTTGAGAATACCTTTCCAAACATCTGCCCCCACTTTGGCAAGGGTTCTATCCCCATCTAATGTGGGAGCTGCCCACCTCACAAGCTCGTCTGTTTGCCAAGAATACACATATGACCAGAAGCCCAGTGGACGGTAACCTTATTTACTATTCTGATGCCTTCTTCGGTTGTTAGACAATCCGTATTCGAAAATGGTAATCATTTCCCGAAGTAAACGACGATTCAAATGAGTGATAACCCAATAGGAAATTTATTAAAATCCCTATAAAAACCCAATTTTGCCCCATAAACGCCTCATACATTTCATTTGACTTAATTTGCCATTTTATTTTTATTTTCACATGTAATACACGGGCTGCCTGCCAATAATGTCCCAATGAAATCGTAAAAAATCATTGGCATTTGCCCGATTTTCAACAATTTCC
>QOCX01002495.1:0-16711 GCA_005959815.1 Sarcophaga bullata | reverse complement strand
AAAAATTAAACCAAAAAACGCCACCTACCTTGTGACAATAACTCGTACCAAACTGTGTAAAAACCGAGTACCGAATAATCGGGAACCTAATGCCTTTTCAGCACTAATCCAAAATGTCCGGGTTCTTTCAAAACCAAATGGCTGGGTTTTACAAACCGGAAACACCAAATGGCTGGGTTTCTTAACACACTTTTTGTCTCTAAAAAATTAAATTTATGAAAAACAGAAATATTTCACGATCAAACTCACGGATTTAAATAATTCGTGTATCAAAATTTAGCTCTACGAGAGTCTTTAATTTTAAACGATAACGCTATATTAAAAAATGTCTATACCACTCCGAAAAACGTTAAAAACACGCAGAGCGCAAAAAAGACAACCCGCCCAGTCGAAGTGATTGACAGATCGAGTAAAAATAGGGCAGTAAAGAATCTCGTTAACCATTCATGACGCGTATAAATTAGATTGAAAGAAGGCATGTTGGCTACCTTAAGAGAGTAAATAGTTACCTACCGCCGTTTAACCCGCGCTACTTGAATTTCTTCACTTTGCATTCAGAGCACTGGGCAAAAATCAACAATTGTGTCTACACCCGTAGGCCTACACAAATGTTTGTTATTAATTAGACAGTCGGATCCCACAAAGTCCGTGCAGTTCGAATTTGACTGTTAATTGATAGTCAGTTATATAATTTAAAAGGAATATATCTTGGCGATAATTCCCTAAAATTATAGCAAGAAAGTTCCACCAATTGGCTATCGTAACTACTATCCGAGGACAAGATCCGAAAATCCTATTATACCCAGAACGAGTACATAAAATGTTATGCTTTCCCAATCAAAGCCGACTAATCTCAATCTTCAGAGCCAATCCTTAATCCGAGTTACGGATCTAATTTGCGACTTCCCTTACCTACAATTTATTCTATCGATAGAGACTCTCACCGTTGGAGACCAGCTGCGATATTGGTAGGTACGGCCTGTGAGAAGATTTGCGTGACCCACCATAAAATTTTCAAGAGATCCGAGGAGAAAATAATCGACACAACAGTAAAATGTCATGCTCCTTCTAGCCCATCTACCATATCATCTCCTTCGAAAGACTTCCATGGTAGTAGCAGACATATAAAACAGAAAAGAAAACTCTTCCCGATATCTCTCGACGGCTCTTTATGGCTGTTCTGTATGCCAGGATGAGCACAGGCCATGATTTATTACAAACGGATTACTCAACAGTGTACGGAATTGGAACCGTATACCTTATCTGTTCAAATTAATCAAGTGTTTAATTATAAATAATTAATTTAATTATTTTTCATTATAACTTGAAATTTTCGGCTTTCGCCTTGAACTTAGGACCGACTACTCGTGATCAACCAACTGTTCACACGAACCCTTCTCCACTTCAGTCCTCCAAGGTCCATTTCGATATTTGCTACACCACCAAGGATCTGTACAATGCGGCTCATGAGGCTTGCGCCAAACACTTCCCAGCAACCTAACCATGAGTAACCCTCCTACTCACTAAAAGTTTCAAAGTTTATAATCAACGAAATGAACATAAAAACCCGACCTTTAGCGGTAATGTATAAAGGTAACAACTAAGCCGCCATCCATTTATAGGGCTAGGCTACAGAGCAGGCATGAAGTTTTACAACACTCCTTAAGCGATTACTTCCAGTCCACCGTCCCTGATGTTTTAAGCAACCACGCCCTTTCATGTATCTGGCATGATTGTTAATTGTGGGCACCGTAACATTACGTTTGGTTTTCACCACAGCGCCAGTTCTGCTACCAAAAGTGGACCCACTGGGCCACATTATATCCAAACCACAACTTCATAGACAATGAAAGGTGAGGTTCTTACCCATTAATTTGAGAATAAGTTAAGGTCGTTATCGACCTAAGGCCTCATAATCATTCGCTTTACCAGATAAGTTATTTTACATAATATATTAAATGCAACCAGCTATCCTGAGGGAAACTTCGGAGGGAACCAGCTACTAGATGGTCGATTGGTCTTTCGCCCTATACCAAGTTCCTGAACAATCGATTTGCACGTCAGAACTGTTTTCGGTCTTCCATCAGGGTATTCCCCTGAACATATCAACCTGATCAAGTATATTCTACCACTTTCGGGTCACAGCATATATCTCAGGTACGCTCTAGTTAGAGGGAATAAAATAGCATATAAATATTATTTACATTAACTATATAGAACGCCCGGGATTGAATAATAGCTATAAATAATCTAAAACTAATCCCATTTAAAGTTATGTTAATTTTCGCTATAGGTTTGATACCCATAACTGATGCAAATATAGGTTAGAATCCTTGGTCCGTGTTTCAAGACGGTCCCGTAGTATCCTGAATCTTTCGCATTGTTAATCATATAAAAGTGCATATAATAAACTAAAAATCAATGATAATATGCTCATTATAAAATATAATATTAGCACTATATAAAAAATATATCAACCACTTTAATCAAATCAAAGAGCATTTATATCTATGTTAAAATCAGCAAAATAATTTAATAAACTTACGCATCATTGATCTTAATGATAAATTATTTCTAAAGTTATAGATTACAATGTCCGTTATAGAAAAATGCACACCAATTTATTATAATATTATTTAAATTATAATCATAATATGAATTTCTATAATGGATATTCCAGGTTCATTCGGGCTTAACCTCATAGCAGTTTCACAGTACTATTTAACTCTCTATTCCAGAGTTCATTTTCACTTTCCCCTCACGGTACTATGTTTTAACTACCGGTCTCAAGGGGGGGGGGGGGGGGGGGGGGTTATATTATAGTTTTAGACGGAGTTTACCACCCACTTAGTGCTGCACTATCAAGCAATCACGGACTCTTGGAAATGCCATCTAGTAATCATTAACGTTAATACGGCCTGCCACCCTCCTATGGTAAATGGCTCATTTAAAGAGGGACTTAAATCGTTTAATTTCTCATACTAGAAATTTGACATTCCATACACTGCATTAATCACCATTTGCCATAAAGACAAAAGTGACTCATAGTGCTGAACTGATTCTCTTTCGCCTCGCCGCTACTAAGAAAATCCTTGTTGTTTCTTTTCCCTCCCCTCAATTAAATATCTTAAATTACAGGGGGTAATCCCCATATGAGTTGAGGATTGTAAATAACAAATGTAAAATTCTTAAATACAATAAACCTCTGATAAATCTTTCTTATTAAATATTTTTTTTTAAATAAAAAAAAAATTCTTTTATTAAAGAGGCAATTCTAGTTCATAAAAATCATTTTATGCTAGACCTTCCTCAATAAAAAAAGAATTATATTATATACCTTCAATGAATTACTATAAATACTCTGAAATTTTATTCATTAGAGAGGTTTTTGTAATCTTACTATTAGTATTATGACACGTTAATAAAAAAAGTATCCAGTAATACATATGTGCTTTAAATTTATATAATATATAAATTTATTAAGCAACTATGTTAGCATAGTTTACAACCCTCAACCATATGTAGTCCAAGCAAGCACTCCTAATTAAAAATTAAAAGTACAATAACAGCCATGGACATGCGATATGCGTTCAAATGTCGATGTCATGTGTCCTGCAGTTCACACATGACGCACAGTTTTGCTGCTTCTTTCATCGACCCATGAGCCAAGTGCATCCACCCGCTATAGAGTTAAACAATTTTTGTTTTAAAGAGCCGTCAAAAGTATATGTTAGTGAAAGAAATCAATACACCAAAATTAAATTGGCATATTCAATTCCTTCAATAATTTATTTTATACATACAAGTGTGTTGCGAATGGCTTTAGTTCAAATCTTCTCAAAGGAAAAGAAAAAGAACAAACATAACTTACATAAAAAATATTATATAAGTCAACTAACTATATTGTATGTTTTGCAATGTACTGTAAATATAATGTAAATATTATATTCCCAGTACATCACAGAATTATATGTATATGGATTTATAAATTTACAAATCACATACACATTTTTTGTAAAGGAATTTCTTTATATTTTGTTTGGAAAATTTTATATAATTTAAATGTGAATTATTATATTCTGTTTTTTTGTGTTGTTTATTTTACACCAAACCTGCCCACATAAGAAATTTTTTTATTATATTGAATAATATATGGATACATAAAACTCAATATTTTGGTGTGTATAAACTTAAGAAATTGCCCCTGTTTCTTTAGAATATAAAATGCACATTTTATATATATAGTATAATAATTTTTCCATTGACCGAAATTTTTATCATTGTCGAACTCTGTGAAACATCCTACCACCAAAACCACTGAAACAGGTATTAATAGCGTTCACACGTCGAAGACATTAAACTTATTAGAACATTATAGGTACAAAGTGTGTTGCGAATGTCTTAGTTCAAATCTTTTCAAAAGAAAAGAAAAAGACAATTAACTTACATAAAAAAATATTTATATAAGTGCAACTATAATATGTATGTTTTTCAATGTATGAGAGAATTGTAATAAAATATGATATTTCTCAAAACATTGAATACAGATATGCTTCATTTTTTGTTTTTTGTATATTTATAAAATATAAATATACATTTTTATTTTACGGTAGGAACACATTAATGATCCTTCCGCAGGTTCACGCTACGGAAACCCTTGTTACGACTTTTACTTCCTCTAAATAATCAAGTTCGGCTCAACTTTTTGCGAAACATCCGTTAAACACTCAAGGCGTTACAGTGATCACGTCCGGAGGACCTCACTAAATAATTCAATCGGGTAGTAGCGACGGCGGTGTATACCAAAGGCAGGGACGTAATCAATGCGAGTATAATGACTCACACTTACTGTGGAATTCAAGTTCATGTGAACAGTTTTAGTTCACAATCCCAAGCATGAAGTGGTTCAGCGGTTTACCCGACCTCTCGTCTAGAAAAACATGTTGATACTGTTCATTGTAGCGCAGGCGTAGCAGCCAGGACATCTAAGGGCATCACAGATCTGTCATGTGGCTCAATCTCCATTAATTGGCTAGACGCAAGTTTGTCCATTTAAGAAGCTAGTGTCTTAGAATTGGACAAACCACCAGGTACGGCTCACCTTTATAAACACGATTCAACCTCACACATGTTACTCATATCATGAATGAAGGCTATAAAAGCTTCAAACACCATAAATCCTGAAAGCATACTATTTAATATATTTGAGTCTCGTTCGTTATCGGATTAACCAGACAAATCACTCCACGAACAAGACCAATGCCACCACCACCCATAGATTCGAGAAAGAGCTATCATCTGTCTTACACGCTTATGTTCGGACCTGGAAGTTTCCCGATGTTGATCAATATAAGCCGCAGGCTCCACTCTGGTGGTGCCCTTCCGTCAATTCCTTTAAGTTTCAGCTTTGCAACCATACTTTCCCCCCGGAGCCAAAAGCTATTTGTTTCCCCGAAGCGACTGTAAAGAGCATAATAGTAGCCTACACCAATTGCTAGCTGCATCGTTTATGGTTAGAACTAGGGCGTATCTGATCGCCTTCGAACCTCTAACTTTCTTTCTTGATTAAGAAAACATCTTTGGCAAAATGCCTTTCGCTAAGTTTAGTCTTACGACAGGTCCAAGAAATTTCCACCATTCGCGTCGTAATACTATACCCCCAAACGCTTCTATTAATATTACCTCTTGATCTAAAAACCAATGAAATAGAACAGAGGTTTATATTCATTATTACCATAAATGAATGTTATTTTTTTTAATTTTTTTCATTAAGGATGAACGAAATAATTTAATAGTCGCAACTTCGTCCATTTCAATATAAACAGAAGTTCTTCAATAATTATTTTAATAGCAATATTTATTTCATTTACTTCTTTTACAATTGCATCATATAATTTTTCCAATATATATGATTACTTGATGTGAATTAAAATAATTTGCACATTCTCGTAAAATTTCATTTTAGAAATTTTTAAAAATACAAATCGGCCACACAAAATTCAATGAAACTAAAAATTCATTTAAGTCCCAGTTTGAATTCAAACAGATGCCACCTCCTCACAACAACATTTGTATATTATGAGAACAATCAACAAATTGATAATACAAAATTGAAGACGAGCATCGCAAATACTTGTATAAGACGAACTATTCTCACAATTCAAATAAATTGAATAGAAATAATCCATCGTTCTTGATGAACCATTCATAAATTTCACATAACTGCGAACACAAATGATCCATGTCGCAATCTAAATAAATGAACTATCCCGTAATTTCAGATATACATGGAAAGAATAATCCCACGTTCGAGTTGACGAATATCCAATCCACCGAAGTGCATAATAATCCCATCCACATCGCAGTAAACGTAAATAAAAATCACAAATAATTTTCTAAACGAAAATAAACTCATCAAAATGCATCGAAGACCATTCATCATAGTCATTCGACAAAATATTGCATTTGGTAATATGTGTATTTCGAATCTCCACCAAATTATTGAGATATTTTTGCAAATTTGTGCGCATGTATAGGATGTTTCTATACAAATTCTCCGCCAATAGTAGTTTCAACGTAATACAAAAAAATATAATATTTCATTGTTTTAGGCGAAAACTATGGATGTTTATATGAAATATATTTAATCTTAAGGAAGATGATTGAATATGATATAATAATCAATTTATATTTAAAAAAATGGATTTAGAGAAGTTTTTCATTATTTCCGTACATTACATAAAAGTTATAAAGAATCATTTATATTTCCATATTTCAGAAAAAATGGGTATAATACATATGAAAATTTAACCCGATTTTTACCCAATAAGATATATAAAAATAAAGATATAAACCTTTTATATATATTATGTAAATAAATAAATTAATATAATTAATAACATATACATTATCTTAAACAATATCAATATTATATATTTTACTTCAATTATAAGTTTTAAGAGAATGAACATAACAATCATTTGACTAACACCATAAAGTGATATCAATATTACAAAAAAAAAATTATTATAGCTGGATAATTATAAGAAATATTACATTCCATAATAACTTTTATTGAATCATTTTCATTCATCGAGCCAAAAGATTAAAAAATGATTTTGTTTCATATACAGTAAGAATCTTAAATCAAATTCTTTCAATAGCGTCACTAAATAAATGACGAGACCATTTGCTACATAATATCTTTTTTTTCGTTAGCCATTCAAGAAAAGTGTTTCAATAAAGTAGGTTCTTTTCTTTTTCAATCATACCGGACATTGATTATCTTTCCTCTGCTGATTTTCAAAATATATTTTAAATCAACATATGAAGAAGTATTGTAGAAAATTCTTTGAATATATTAAGATGATGATTTGACAAAGACCACAACATAAATCATACAATATTTATTGAAACATTTTTTATTCTCGCGATCAAAGATTTAACAATGAATTTTTTGTTTCATAGACAGCAGAATCTTTCAAATTCTTTCAATAAGCGTCACTGAAAGAAATGACGAGACATTTTGCTACCATAATATCATTTTTGTTTCGTTAGCCATTCAAAAAATTGGTTCAATAAAGTAAAGTTAAATTTCTTTTTCAAAATCATATCGACATTGCATTCTTTCACTCTGACTGATTTCAAAATAATGATTTTAATCAACATCATGAGAAGCATTATAGAATTTTCTTTGATATTTAGCTATGATTTGAAAAGACCACAACTATATGCAATACAATTTTAATTTTAAAATTTTATACATCGAGTCAAAGATTTAACAAATAGATTTTTGTTTCATAGCAGTAAGAATCTTTCAATTCTTCAATAGGTCACCTAAAAATGACGAGACATTTTGCTAGAAACATAAATCATCATTTTTGTTTCGAAGCCATTCAAAAATGTTTCAATAAAGTAAGATTCTTTTCACCTTTCAAATCATATTCGACATTGTATGTCTTTCCACTCTGACTGGATTTTCAAAAATAATATTTTAAAATCAAAAAATCATGAAGAAGTATTTAGAATTTTCTTTGAATATTTAGATGATGATTTGAAAAAGACCACCAGACATATCATACAATTTCTTCGAAGCATTTTGTTATTCATACGAGTCAAAGATTTACAATGATTTTTGTTTCCATAGACGTGAGAATCTTTCAATCTATCATAGCGCCATAAAGAATGACGAGACATTTTGCTACCATAATATCATTTTTTGTTTGAAAGCATTCAAAAATGTTCATAAAGTAAAGTTCTTTTCTTTTTCAATCATATCGACATTGATTTCTTTCACTCTGACTGATTTTCAAATAAATATAATTAAATCAACCATCATAGAAGTATTTAGAATTGTCCCTTTTGAATTTTTAGATGAATTTGAAAAAGACCACAACAAATCTACATTCATTGAAACATTTTTATCATCGAGCAAAGAATTAAAACAATGAAATTTTTGTTTCATAGACAGTCAAAGAATCTATTCAAATTGTTCATAGCGTCACTAAAGAATGACGAGACATTTTGCTACCACTAATATCATATGTTTTTGTTTCGTTACCATTCAAAAAATGTTTCAATAAAGTAAAGTTCTTTTTCTTTTTCAAATCATATCAGACATTGATTTCTTTCACTCTGACATGATTTCAAAATAATATTTTAAAATCAACATCATGAAGAAGTATTTATGAAATTTCTTTGAATACTTAGATGATGATTTGAAAAAGACCACAACATATCATACAATTTTCATTGAAACATTTTCATTTCTCGATCCAAAGATTTAACAAATGATTTTTCGTTCATAGACAGTAAGAATCTTTCAAATTCTTCAATAGCGCACTAAAGAAATGACGAGACATTTTGCTACCCATAATATTCATTTTTGTTCGATTAGCCATTCAAAAAATGTTTCAATACAAGTAAAGTTCTTTTCCCTTTTTCACAATCATATCGCATTGATTTCTTTTAACTCCTGACTGATTTCAAAATAATAATTTAAATCAACATCATGAAGAAGTATTTAGAAATTTTCTTTGAATTTTTAGATGATGATTTGAAAAAGAGCACAACATATCATACAATTTTATTGGAAAACATTTTTATTCATCGAGTCAAAGATTTAACAATGATTTTTGTTTCATAGACAGTAGAATCTTCAAATCTCTTGTCCAATAGCGCACTAAAGAAATGCAACGAGAATTTTGCTACCATAAATATGCACTTTTGTCTCGTTAGCCATTCAAAAAATGTTTCAATAAAGACAGTCCTTTTCTTTTTTCCCAATCATATCGAATTGAATTTCTTTCACTCTGGACTGATTTCAAAATCATCCATGTTTAAAAATCAACATCATCGAAGAGTATTTTAAATTTCTTGAATATTTAAGATGATGATTTGAAAAGACCACAACATATCATACAAATTTTTATTGAAAACACTTTTTTTCATCAGAGTCAAAGATCTTACAATATTTTTGTTTCCATAGACAGTAAGAATCTTTCAAATTTTTCAATAGCGTCCATAAAGAAATGACGAGACATTTTGCTAACCATAATATCCATTTTGTTTCGTTAGCCATCAATGTTCAATAAATAGTTTTTTCATAAATCATATGATCATTGATTTCTTTCACTCCGCTGATTTCACAAAATAATATAAAATGCAACATCATGAGAAGTATTTACGAAATTTCTTGAATATTTAAGATGATGATTTGAGAAAAGACCAACAACAATCATACCAATTTATTGAATACATTTTTATTCAACGAGCAAGATTTAACAACAATCGATTTTTGTTCCATAGACAGTTAAGAATTCTTTCAAATTCTTTCAACTAGCGTCATCAAAGAACATGAGTCAGACACTTTTGCTACCTAATAGTCCATTTTTGTTTTCGTTAGCCCATTATCAAATGTTTCAATAAAGTAAAGTTCTTTTCTTTGTTCAATCATACTGACATTGCATTTCTTTCAACTCGACTGGATTTCAAAATAATATTTTAAAATCAACATCATGAAGAAGTATCTTAGAAGGATTTTCTTTGAATAGTCTATAGATGGCATGATTGAAAAAGACCACCAACATATCAATCACAATTTTATTGAAACTTTTTATTATCGAGTCAAAAGTTGTAACAATGAATTTTTTTCATAGACAGTAAGAATCTTCAAATTCTTTCAATAGCGTCACTAAAGAATGACGAGACATTTTGCTAACCAATACAATGATCATTTTTGTTTTCGTTAGCCCATTCAAAAAATGTTTCAATAAAGTAAAGGTTTTTTCTTTTTTCAAATCATATCGACATTGATTTCTTTCACTCTGACTGATTTCAAAAATAATATTTTAAAATCAACATCATGAAGAAGTATTTAGAATTTTCTTTGATATTTAGATGATTTTGAAAAAGACCACAACATATCATACAATTTTTTTAAACATTTTATCATCGAGTCAAAGATTTAACAATGATTTTTTGTTTCATAGACAGTAAGGATCTTTCAAATTCTTTCAATAGCGTCACTAAAGAAATGAAGAGCATTTTGCTACGATAATATCAATTTTTGTTTCGTTAGCCATTCAAAAAATGTTTCAATAAAGTAAAGTTCTTTTCTTTTCAAATCATATCGACATTGATTCTTTCACTCTGACTGATTTCAAAATAATATTTTAAAATCAACATCATGAAGAAGTATTTAGAAATTTTCTTTGAATATTTAGATGATGATTTGAAAAAGCCACAACATATCATACAATTTATTGAAACATTTTTATTCATCGAGCCAAAGATTACAATGATTTTTGTTTCATAGACAGTAAGAATCTTTCAAATTCTTTCCAATAGCGTCACTAAAGAAATGACGAGACATTTTGCTACCATAATTCATTTTTGTTTCGAAGCCATTCAAAAAATGTTTCAATAAAGTAAAGTTCTTTTCTTTTTCAAATCATATCGACATTGATTTCTTTCACTCTGACTGATTTCAAAATAATATTTTAAAATCAACATCATGAAGAAGTATTTAGAAATTTCTTTGAATATTTAGATGATGATTTGAAAAAGACCACAACATATCATACAATTATTGAAACATTTTTATTCATCGAGCCAAAGATTAACAATGATTTTTGTTTCATAGAAAGTAAGAAATCTTTCAAATTTTTCAATAGCGTCACTAAAGAAAGACGAGACATTTTGCTACCATAATATCATTTTTGTTTCGTAGCCTTCAAAAATGTTTCAATAAAGTAAAGTTCTTTTCTTTTTCAAATCATATCGACATTGATTTCTTTCACTCTGACTGATTTCAAAATAATATTTTAAAATCCAACATCATGAAGAAGTATTTAGAAATTTCTTTGAATACTTAGATGATGATTTGAAAAAGACCACCAACATATCATACAATCTTTCTTGAAACATTTCATTCATCGATCAAAAGATTTAA
The DNA here is from genome assembly GCA_005959815.1 of Sarcophaga bullata. Taxonomy (NCBI): domain Eukaryota; kingdom Metazoa; phylum Arthropoda; class Insecta; order Diptera; family Sarcophagidae; genus Sarcophaga; species Sarcophaga bullata. Next base: position 5,259 of record QOCX01002495.1, on the reverse strand, counting down.
CAATGATTTTTGTTTCATAGACAGTAAGAATCTTTCCAAATTCTTTCCAATAAGCGTCACTAAAGAAATGCGAGACATTTTGCACCATAATGACATTTTTGTTTCGAATTAGCCATTCAAAAATGTTTCAATCAAAGTAAAGTTCTTTTTCTTTTTTCAATCATATCGACATTGATTTCTTTTACTCTGACTGATTTCAAAATAATATTTTAAATCAACCATCATGAAGAAGTATTTAGAAAATTTCTTTGAATATTTACAGATGTTTGAAAAAGGACCACAACATATCCATACAATTTTAACTCGAACACATTCTTTATTCACTCGACGTCAAAGATTTAACAATGATTTTGTTTCTAGACAGTAAGAATTTTCCAAATTCTTTCAAATAGCGTCACTAAAGAAATGACGAGACATTTTTGCATACCATAAATAATCATTTTTGTCTCGTTAGCGCATATCAAAAATGTTTCAAATAGATAAAGTTCTTTTCTTTTTCAAATCATATCGACATTGATTTCTTTCACTACTGACTGATTTCAAAATAATTTTAAATCAACATCATGAAGAAGTTTTAGAAATTTTTCTTTGAAATTTTAGATGATGATTATGAAAAAGACCCACACATATCATACAATTTTATTGAAACATTTTTATTCATTCGAGTCAAAGATTTAACAATGATTTTGTTTCATAGACAGTAAAGAATCTTTCAATTATTTCAATAGCGTCCTAAAGAAATGACGAGACAGTTTCTACCATAATCATTTTTGTTTCGTTAGCCATGTCAAAAAAGTTTACAATCATATCGACATTGTTTCTTTCACTTCTGACTGATTTCAAAATAATATTTAAAATCAACATCCATGAAGAACGTATTTAGAAATTTTCTTTGAATAATTTAGATGATATTTGAAAAAGACCACAACATATCATACAATTTTAATTGAAACATTTTTTATTCATCGAGTCAAAGATTAACAATCGATTTTTTGTTTCATAGACATTAACGAATCTTTCAAATTCTTTCAATACGCGTCACTAAAAGAAATACGAACAATTTTGGCTACCATAAATATAATTTTTGTTTCGAAAGCCATTCAAAAAATGTTTCAATAAGTAACAAGTTCTTTTCTTTTTCAAATCATGACGACATTGATCTTCTTTCACTTCTGACTGATTTCAAAAGTAATAATTTAAAATCAACATCATGAAGAAAGTATTTAAGAAATCTCTTCCTCTCTGAATATTAGTATGATGATTTGAAAAAGACCACAACATATCATAGATAACAACTTTTTAGAACATTTTTATTCATCGATCAAAGATTTAACAATGATTTTTTGTTTCTCATAGACAAGTAAGAATCTTTCAAATCTTTCCATAGCGTCACTAAGAAATGACGAGACATTTTGCTACCAAAATATCATTTTTTGTTTCGTTAGGCCATTCAAAAATGTTTCATAAAGTAAAGTTATTTTCTTTTTCAAATCATATTCCACTTGATCTTTCACTCTGACGTGATTTTCAAAATAATATTTTAAAATCAACTCATGAAGAATATTTAGAAATTTCTTTGAGTATTTAGATGATGCTTGAAAAAAGACCAACATACTCATACAATTTTATTTAAACATATTTATACATCGAGTCACAAGATTTAACAATGATGTTTTGTTCATAGACAGTAAGAAAGCTTTTCAAATTTTTCAATAGCCTCACTAAGAAATGACGAGACAGTTTTGCTACCATCAAATCATTTTTGTATTTCGTTAGCCCCGTTCAAAAAGTTTCAATAAGTAAAGTTCTATATTCTTTTTCAAAGTCATATCGACCATTGATTTCTTTCACCTTGACTGATTCAAAATAATATTTTAAAATCAACATCATGAAGAAGTAATTTAGAGTTTCTTTGATATTTAATGATGATTTGAAAAAGACCACAACATATCATACAATTTTATTGAAACATTTTTATTCATCGAGTCAAAGATTTAACAATGATTTTTGTTTCATAGACAGTAAAGAATCTTTCAAATTCTTTCCAATAAGCGTCATTAAAGAAATGCGAGACATTTTGCTACCATAATATCATTTTTGTTTCGTTAGCCATTCAAAAAAATGTTTCAATAACTAAGTTATTTACTTTTCAAATCAATATCGACATTGATTTCTTTCAACTCGGACTGATTTTCAAAATAATATTTATAAAACTCAAAATCATGAGAAGCTATTTAGAATTGGTCTTGAATATTAGATGATGATTTGAAAAAAGACCACAACATATCATAACATTCCATGAAACAATTTTTATTCATCGAGCCAAAGATTAAGACAATGTTTTAATGTTTCAGAGCAGTAAGCAATCTTTCAAATTCTTTCAATAGCGTCACAAAGAAAATGACGAGACATTTGCTACCATAATATCATCTTTTGTTTTCGTATAGCCCATTCAAAATGTATCAATAAAGTATAAGTTCTTTTCTTTTTCCAAATCATAATCGACATTGATTCTTTCACTCCGACTGATTTTCAAAATAATATTTTAAAATCAACATCATGAAGAAGTATTAGAGATTTATTCTTTGAATAATTTAGATGATATTTGAAGAAAGACCACAACATATCATACAATTTTTTGAAATTTTTATTCATCAAACGAGCAAAGATTTAAAATGATTTTATGTTTCATAGACAGTAACGAATCTTTCAAATTCTTTCAATAGCGTCACTAAAGAAATGACGAGACAATTTGACTACATAAATATCATTTTTGTTTCGTTAGCGCCATTCAAAAATTGTTTCATAAGTAAAAGTTCTTTTCTTTTCAAATCGATGATCGACATTGATTTCTTTCACTCTGACCCTGATTTCAAAATAAATATTTTAAATCAACATCATGAAGAATATTTAGAGACTTTTCTTTGAATATTTAGAAAATGAAAAAGATATGAAAAAGACCATCAACATAGTCATACAATTTTATGAAATCATTCTTATTCATCGAGTCAAAGATTTAACAATGATTTTTGTTTCATAGACAGTAATAATCTTTAAATTTTTTCAGTAGCGTCACCTAAAGAAAATAGAACGAGACATTTTGCTAGCATAATATCATTTTTGTTTCGTTAGCCATAATTCAAAAAAAATGTTAATAAAGTTAAAGTTCTTTTCTTTTTCAACCATATCAGACATTGATTTTCTTGTCACTCTGACTGATATCAAATAATATTTTAAACAACATCATGAAGAAGTTATGAGAATTGGTCTTGAATATTTAGATGATATTTGAAAAAGACCACAACATAATCATACAAATTTCAATTGCAACTTTTAATTCATTCGAGCCAAAGATTATACAATGAATTTTTGTGTTTCATAGCAGTGAGAATCTTTCAAATCTTTCAATACGTCACTAAAGAAATGACGAGACATTTTGCTAGACCATTCAATATCATTTTTTGTTTCGTTAGCCATTTAAAAAATGTTTCAATAAAGTAAAGTTTCTTTTCTTTTTCAAATCATACGAATTGATTTCTTTCACTCTGACTGATTTCAAATAATATTTTAAATCAACATCATGGAAGAAGTATTTTGAAATTTTCTTTGAATTTAGATGATGATTTGAAAAAGCCCACAACATATCATACCATTTTTATTGAAACATTTTTTATTCTCAGCCAAAGATTAAACAATGATTTTTGTTTCATAGCACAGTAAGAATTCTTTCAAATTCTTTCAATAGCCGTTCACTAAAGAATGCGAGACATTTTGCTACCATAATATCATTTTTGTTTCGAAAGCCATCAAAAAATGTTTCAATAAGTAAAGTTCTTTTCTTTTTCAAATCATATCGACAATTGATTTCTTTCTCTGACTGATTTCAAAATAATATTTTAAAATCAACATCATGAAGAAGTATTTAGAAATTTTCTTTGAATATTTAGATGATGATTTGAAAAAGACCACAACATATCATACAATTTTATCGGAACATTTTTATTCATCGAGTCAAAGATTTAACAATGATTTTTGTTTCATAGACATTTAATCCAGGGTTTTACGTGAGTATCGCCACGTTGGCTTACCCCACGGAGCTCAAAGCACGGGTGGAAACAATGCGTCTACCAGCGCCCCCACGCACAATGATGCAGGCCTACGCAATGCATTACCACATCATCATACGTGAGTACCAATACGAAGCCATGTTGTTTGGACATGACTTCCCCCTTGGATTTGGGTTTAAACCACAGCCACCACGTTGCTCCCACTAGGGGGCCGCACCAATTGTCGGGCAGAGACAAATCTCTGGGGCTCCCGACACCCGTGGTACCAGAATTAAGCCTCCGGTCGAGCTTCGCATTCCATTATGCTACCAGTTGAACTCCAAACAGTTCGGGACTGGTGACCCTTTGAACACAGCAACCACTACCAGAGAAAAACTTTTCAACGGCGACAACATCACTAGACAAAAAAAAAAATGATAAGTTCAAGAGCCACTAGCGAGTGAAGTGAAGGGGAAAACCTCCACTAACGTCCTGTTCTTCTTCTCCTAAAGACTTCATTGGCGAAAACGCCCAACCCCCCGATAGTCCGAACGTCTTCTAAGGCCCTACTGAAATCCCACACCCCCTGAGTACAGGTAATACCCATACTATCTAAATCTCTAATGTCATTATAGTCTGAGCATGTAGTCAGTACATGCTTCCAGTCATCTGTCCCCATCCCACACCGACAGTCAGCTGTATCAGTCAGGCCCCTTGCATGCAAAAATGCATCAAAGGTGGCATGTCCCGTAAGTATGAACCCCAAATTTAAGCCGAAGCAAAAATCTGGGTGTTCCCGTACAAACGTCACGTTAGGTATAAATTGATAAGTCACCCTACCCTTGTCACTGTTCGTCCATCTTGTCTGCCACCTAACCTCAAGACACTCCTGTAGAAGTGACTTGATATCAACACTCCCATTTGCAAGATCAGAGGAAGAAATCCAATCATGCACAAGAAGTGGCAGTCCCTTCTTGACCCTAAAAACGATACTGCGACGTATCACTTCCAGATCAAGGGGTGCTGCACCTGCGAGGACCTGCAATGCGTCTGTTGACACTGTACGACATACCGGGATACATGCTAAGAGAGCAATTCTTTGACAAGTAAGAATCTTACGTCTGCCTACAACAGTCATCACCGCATCATACGCCGCACAAGCAACGAACAGTCCATCGTATATGGTACGAACGGCACGCCTGCCGAGGCCCCA
>QOCX01002494.1:0-18463 GCA_005959815.1 Sarcophaga bullata | reverse complement strand
TAAGGGTTCTTCCTCAATGAACATTATGAAGGCGGTTGAATTTTCTTAGCATTAGAAACTAAATCTGCCTAGTTTGGATTTCCGGTAAAGCTCTTTAAATGCAATACAACGCTAGGTTATTAGACATACATACTCGTACATACGTAACTAATTGGTCATTGTAAACCTTCAGAGAGGATTGCGACTTAGTTTCTCACACCACTTATGTTGTGTGCATTAATTTTTACATGACTTTACAGTTTAAAGTCGACTCGCAGGTTTAAAGTCGACTCGGAACGACAGAATTTTTGAAAACTTTTCATGGCAATTTTTGTTTACTCTCAGAGTTTTAGCCAGTAATCTGTGATGTCTTTCGTTTCGATGTCTGACCTGTTGCTTGAACATGGCCTTACGTCTAATAAGCCAACACATTACCTGCTAGACTACGGCGACTTCTATTAGAATTACAAGCCAATATAGGATCACTGAATATAAAAAATTAGAGCTTAAATCCCGTATTTAATATGTTTTTGTTGTCATCTTTAATTAAAAAAAGAAGTTTTCATAGTCTAGTAGGTAATGTGGTCGAACCTCAGTTCGAACCCCGACAAATAAATCGAAATCTGAAATAAAAATTTCTTCGGCGAATTTCTCTCACAGTCTTCTGACAAAAACCGCAATAAAAATTGGCATGCAAAGTTTGGAAGACAGGGCCGCACTTATGGATGAAATTAACTCACTCAACATTGTTGGTGTGAGAAACGTATTAAAGGGTTGTAAAAACCTATTTGGAGACTCATTAAAGCCAAAATCCGTTATCACTCATGAATAAATCGATTTTTTTATGCCTGTAGAATGCATATGCCATAGACTGTAAGGAAAAATTTTGACAATCTAAACCAGTCTGTTAAACGGCGTAGCCTGTAGATCATATTCTGGTTATTGGTTGGAGTTACATGGGCGTATACGTAACTACCACGAGTATAAAGTACTGCCATGCGATAGTGTTTTGGGTATTTACCACATCGTTCAAACAACAAAAAGCTGTAAGCAACTCAAATGAATTTAGTTAGATTAGGTTTCCTGGGTACTGAAAATATCGGGTAAGAACCACTTGCAATAGCTCCTATTGTGGAGAGGTAGAAGCCCTGGATCTATAAAAAGAAAGTGTTAAATTTTCTCTTCCTCTTTCATATTATACTATACTGTAGCAGTGATGTCCAGTTGCGATGTCCAGAAAATTCAGTCCGAAGTCTGGTCATTGCACTGATGTGATCAATTAGCGAGCTACAGTGCTGGATATTATATTTGGACCACCAGATATGTCCACCCCTGACTCAAAATCTTGAACGAAATATAAAAACCTTTTTCCTTCGGCAAGTTCCTCTCTTCTGGCAACAGCTCTGCGAGTATACAAAATTGCCATGAAGATTGCCCCAAAGATCTATCGTGATACGACATTAGACTGTTGAACCCGACACTCATGAATAAAATTAAGACGTACAAGATAAGAAAATAGGTTGTAATCCTGACTAAGAGGCTGTTATGAGTATAATATGTAATCCCATAGGCCATTAGCCAGAGCTTCCCGAGGCCCGATAACATCAAATGGACTGCTATATGGAACACAAGGAGCACTAAAAAAAATTCTTCTGCAAGTAACTCAAATCATACTAGAGGAAAAACTATAGGCTTGGCAAAAACTTTTCAGCAATGGTTGCAATCAAACCAATACTCCAGAGTACTTAGCCTACAGTTTTTGTAGAAATCGATCAAAATCTCGCTTAACAACAATGCTGCAGTTTAAGGGCTTCAAAACAGCTGGAACCAGACTAATGCAAATCGAACTACTGATCTAGGAATTTTCTTCTGTTGCTTAAATACCATACCTGCTATACGGCTGGCTTGGAAAGAGTATAAACTATTAGAGACCAAATAATGATCATAACCTAACAAAAATCTATTAAAATTAAGCTGAGCAATTTCGCATTTAAACAAATTTCTTTAATGCCAATAACTCTGTAAAGCTTGAAGATAAGGAGGGGATTTCAAATAAGTTTCCCACTCTTAAAGATTCATTTTAATTTCTAGGAAGTACGCGCTTCATCTGATTTTCATGCTTTTCAAAGAGAATGCACATTACAAATGATCTTTTGCATTCAAACCATTTATTTACTCACACACACTTACACTTACACTTACACTTTTCACTTACACTTACAACGTGCATTCAATTTATTAAAGTTTTTCACTTGAAAAATAACCAGAGAATTGGAAATGAAATGAAAAAAAATTCTAAATGTACCGCGAAAATCAGCATTAGTACGGTTATATGGCACTTTATATGGCACAGACAGGATTCATTTCTGCAAATAGAATATGAACGTTTATGATCAGTTTGTTCAGATACGATCTGGTCTACGATAAACTGCTTTAGTTTTAGCATTTGATTTTTCAGTAAATTTTCTATAAAAAAAGAAAACGAAATTCTTTTACGATTTAAAATTTAAAACGATTTTACGGTTTTTAATGGCTACAAAGAAAAACTTTTAAATCCATGCTGGCGATCATAAATTCATTGCTTCAGGATCATAAAAATGTATGCCGTAACCCATATTCATATATGCTAGTGGAGTTTTGTCATAAAAAAAAAAACGAATTTGATCATGGATTATAAAGAATCATACAAAAAGATCTCACGATTAAGCACTGATGCTGCAGCCTTGGAAGTATTGGAGAGAAAACTTCTACGTAAAGACCTTCAATCCAGTGCGATTGATTACCTTATCCGAACCAACAATGAGATGTACGAGCTCCACAATGACATATACGTGGGCGATGTTATTATCCAGTAATGTCGTCGAATGTTTGAATGGAAAAACATTACTCCCCTAGACGTGTATTAAATGAAGGGATTTGTAGAAGTTGCCAAAGTGGAAGGATCGAGAAAGCACTATCATCGATTGGTGTGATCAACTGGCAAAGGCGCTTAAGAGCAAGGCGTCTGGAAGGATGTGTTATCGGCTGATGAATGACCAATTTAGTAAATAAATAAGTAAGTAATGTCAGGTCATCTGGTAACATAAAGTCCATTTCAACGCATCAGCGATTAACAGAAGATAAGAAAGACTTACACAGACAGGCTTTCATAAGTAGATTAAAGATTCTTTGTGGAAAACTTTTCTTCTTTTTAAAAATTTTCAAAAGTCGCTGTTCTGCCACAAATGGGCAAACTGAACATGGTAATGATTGTTAATTTGAGTATCATTTTAGTCAGGGATCACAACCTATCTTCATACAAACATTCATGATGATGGCTGAATCTACAGTTTAAAGTTGACTCTGAACGACATATTCAGAGATTGAGAAACTTTTCATGGCAATTTTATTTCTGCCACAGCTTTTGCCAGAAGACTGCTGAGAGAAAGTCGCGGAAGAAAAAAAATGTTTCGTTTATTCGGCTGTCTAAGCCTGGTGTTGAACCACTGTTTGCGTGTGTAATATGCCAAAAAACTATCTACTTAACTTGAGCAATCTTCTTTAATTGTGATCGTTGTTTATAACTCTGCTATTGCTATGGTCTGAATAGAGGAGCATTTCTAGAACCATTGGGGTTTATGGTACTGAATAATGCCGAACGATATTTAAGACAACATCATTCTGGTATAGGTGACAATATGCTTTGAAGATATGATATGATATTTGGATACCTTTGGAACGTAAGAAAGATGTCCTTCGCCTATTACAAATCTTTAGGCACTATATTGCCATTGTTTCAGTTGAACAACATTCTTAGAAAAAACGGGACAACTTCCAATATTTGGTTTTGTAGAGTTTTTTTTCTTATTGACAGGCTTTCCAAAGATCGTGTTCATTTATTTTGTATGGCAGATGCTTTGTTGTGAAGGTCTCTGTAAACTGCATTACGAGAAAAGTATTTCAAAGATTTTTCAATCATTCTGGTTTGAAGATTGAAATTGATTGAGTTTATTCCTCCTTGCCAACAAGAAATGGGATTTGACAAGCCGGAAGTTTAAAAATCTTTGAAGTAATTTAGCCTGGCGCTAATACTTCACAGACCTGATTACACTGCAATAGATGGGGATTATTAACTCTTTTATTAATTGCCGAACGCTACAGATCATTTAAGGAAGTTTGTATTTTATTTAAGGCTATTGAAACGATTGGTCTTCTAAAGACAGATGCAAACCATCAGCTTCCAACAATGAGTTCTACCGCGGGTAGTTATTGAAGTTAGGAAAAAGTCCTGCTCGCTAGGAACATCATATTGCATCCCCTTAAGAAGAAAAATAGTTCCTTAAGAAAACAGAGAAAAAAGTTGGTGTCTGTTGGACTCGCCAACTAAAAAACAGATGCTAATAGACGAAGTATAGTTTAATATACTTGAGCAGTTAAGAGCCCTCACTCTAAGCCTCTTGATGGGATGACTTACCATTTACATAAACATCCCAAGGGGTTGCCATTGTGATCTACGATTACTTTTATCATTTATTTCACAAGTACCGGCAGGCTTCTCGTTATAGTCGCAAATTATGAACATAGAAAGAGGCGTCGTAGTCTAGTATGTGGTAGTGTGTTGGCTTATTAGACCGTTAGGCCAAGATGCAAACCATGGGTCAGACATCTAATATTTCTTCCTCTCAGCAGATTTCTAGCAAAAACTATAAGAGTGAAATAATAATTGCCTTGAAAAGTCTGTCGTTCGAAGTCGACTTTAAACTGTAGCTCCAGCCCAGTCATGTATAAAATTCATCCACAGAAGACGGGTGGCGTGAGAAACTAGGTTGTAATCCTGGCTAAAGCGTTGTGTATGTATGATAATTCCCATAAAATCAATTCGCAAACTGGTTAGACATCTTGAATAATGTTTTAACCACAAATCGATGCGTATTTCTTGATATCTAAGGAGCATAGTGTAATATTCGTGTCTTTGCTTTATGGATTCACAATTCTGCCATCTGCTCTGCCAAAAGTGCTGCAGCAAGCAAAATATATTGTCAGCATATCCAACAATTTGCATCAGATAACGCATGCATTAATTATGAATTATACAACGCTTTAATGTGCAATTAAATTAAGAATTAAGAAGCTTCAGTCTTCATTCAAATAGTACATCCTGATGTCTTCTGATCTCCTAGAGAGTATATCGCATAGCAGTTGTTCGGAAAAGAGAGTAAAAGAGTGGATGTTGTAAAGGCATAAAATCTGAAAAGAAGTGAGATGTTAGGGTAATCTTAAATGTTTCTTTTTAGCGATTGTAATTGTGGGTGGTCAGTCTTCATTTAAATAATACATACTTGATACCTACTAATCCTTTCACCTTTCATCAGTTGTTAGGAAGAGATTGTAAATAGCTGATCTTGCCAGTCATAAAAGAGGGGTTGATCTTTCTAAGGGTGTCATTATTGGTCGTTATTGGAGTACTAACCTAATGGATCTAATCCAAAACGCATAAAATAAGGCACTGGTGCGCTGGTGTACTGGTGTACAAAAGTACTTTTTTTTCAAACTCATTTGGTACGCCAACAAGATTTACAGTTCACAGCCCTTATGTTCCATTCAGTCAGCCATTAACAATCAAAAGTAATTCATTTTATAAATTTTTATTTATTTTAAATAAAATACTTTGGCACTTATACACACATTATACAATCAAGACCAGCATACATACATTCGGCCTATACGCATACAGGATACATAGAAATTACAGGTCATTTATCGCTTCTTTTATTAATGAACAACTCTTTTCAGTATGTTCATTATATTTTGTTGTTGGTACTGTGAGTTTTAGAACTTTTTTATTACTGCTTCGCAGTTGTTGCCAGCTGTTGTGTTGTTTGTTGTTGTTGCTGTGTATTTATGTAGTTGTTTGGTTGTTTGAATGATGATGAAGCTGCAATGGGTTTTTAAAGGAATTAAATTAAAACGGTTTAAGTGTTAATGAATTTTCGTCTCTCTCTCTCTCATCTCTCTCTGTTCTCTGTTCTCTCTCTCTCTCTCTCTCTCTCACTTTCTTTTGCTGTGATAAGTGTTAGAGGATGGTTATACGGGGGTTATGTTTTATTTATTGTTGTATACAAAATTTATGTTGTTGTTGTTATTGTTGTTTTTTATTAATGTTGCCTGCAACTAACGAGTGATGATTGTGATTGTGATTGTGAATGTGAATGCCGGTACTCTGATGTTAATGTTGATAATGATGATGATGATGATGATGATGATGATGTTGCCTTTACTGTTTCTTATTATAATTGCTGCTGGTTCGGTTTGGCTATTAGTGCTGGTGTTAAAGTTAAATGAACTCAACACCTGTAGAAAAGCATTTTGTCAGTTTCAAGTTTAATGAATAAGAAAATTTTCCTTTTTCTTTTTTTTGACTTTTTCTCTCCTCTCCTCTCGAATTTTGCATTTGAATTCAAATGAATTTGATTGTGTTCACTTGTGTGTCATTTTTTTTGAATTTATGAATGCAAATGGCAATTGAAGTTTAATTTGTTGCGTTAGTCATTTAAAATTTTGAATTTAAAAATTAAGCATTTCGGGTTGGGGTGTAGCAGAAGAAAGAGTTTTAAAGTTTTAGAAAATATTTTTAACGCGACTAATGAAATACTAGATATGACATCAATGAGCGCTGGAAAAATGGCAATGGCAACGCATTGTACAGGCATGTACAATGCACTGTACAAGCATGTCCATTGGAACGCAACTTACTCTGATAGCTCTTAACAGGTAGTTTGTTTAGTTTTAACTGGGTTGATGTCAACGGTACAAAACCTAATGTCAGGCACCTCCAGCAAAGGCAAAAAATGAAAAAAACATTTCTTCGCCTACTGTCTCTCTGTACATTGCTGGCAAAAACTCTGCTGAGTAAATAAAATTGTCATGAAAAATTTGCTCAAAAAATGCTTTGTCTTATTCAGAATCCGACTTTAAACTTTGTAGATCTTGTCGTATGTTTCAGACGTAATCCGGAAAGGTTGTAATGACTAGTGATGTGTGTGTTATTACTTGGTTACAGTAGATAAGATGGAGGACTATGCCTTAAAGACACAAAAATCTTTTGTTGGAAACATCATCCACTAGTTTATGATAAAAACCTGGCACTAACATCATCAGACTCCTGCAGATGTCGTTCTATGGGATGTCAAGTCAAGAAGAGTGTACACTTTAATAGTGTGGTAGTGCCGTATTACAGATCCTGATAACTTCTAGGAGTGAATAAATGTTTGTGAAGATCCTATAGCATCCAAAAGTGTGTTCCTTTTTTAGTATTACAAAGCACTTCTGATGCTGTTTTATGTAAGAGTTCATTATCTTTCGATTTTGGAATCTATTGAACCCGGATATATGAAATCGCTTAGCTTAGTAGGTAGTGTGATGATTTATTAGATGTTAGGTCACGTTTCAAACTTTAGACCAGACATTTCGAATGAAATACGAAAAAATATTTCTTCGGCGACTTCCTCTCAACTTGTATGGGACCGTGGGCTCAGTAACATTAAGAGAAACTGTTGGTGCACACCTTCCAGAATCCTCTTCAAATGACTTGGGTATGCCACTTACTTTGGTCAAGTTGGCCATTGAGTGGAAATCCTTTGAAGATACCAACCTATTCTGGGTCAATGAGAAGTCCTGCTCTACCGCTACACTCACTTGGTCCTCGATGGATAGAAGCCGCAACAACTAGTTAATCGGACTTGATCGTAACGTCAGTTTCTTTCGGGAGGCCAACCTATCCTAGATCAGTGAGGAGTCCTGCTCCACNAACATCAGTTTCTTTCGGGATGCCAACCTATCCTGGATCAGTGAGGAGTCCTGCTCCACTGCTAGACTTTCTTGGTCCTCGATGGATAGAAGGTGCACCAACCAGTTACTCGGACTTAATCGTAACGTCAGGTCATTGTGTTATGGGAAGACATGCGGAAAGAATGTAACTCTTATCTAACGACACATTCTGTTGTGGCTGCAGTTCTTTGAGGAAAGGAAACTGTTATCCGCTTTCTTCGTCAATGCCTATCCTCTTACAAGGTGCAGATATAGTTATTTGCTTTCCAAGCCTTGTCAGCTTGATGGAGGATATAGCTTCGTTTATCAAAATTTCGGGCTGGTTTCGTGCTTTTAATGTGCAGCCCTTGAGTTTTCTAACTTCTGTGTCTTCTTTCAGCTGTGGGCGTCATAATGGGCCGCTAAGCGTGCTCCAGTGAGCTTTTGGTATCAAAGCTACCACTCCAACCTATCTACTACCTGCCTTCCCTCTCAAGAGATTTTTGGCAAAATTCGAAGAGTAAATAAAATTGCCATGAAAAAGTTTCTCAAGAATCTGTCGTCCGGAATTCATTAATAAAATTAACATACATCAACAGAAGAGGTGTGAGAAGCTAGGTCTTAATCCTGACTAAAGTGTTGTAATGACCAATTCCCTAAAGAAAGTAAGTGTTCCCCGGTATATTCAAATATCTGACTTCTATTGAGTGTCCAAGTGGAAGGTTAAAAATTTTCCCTTTAAATGCAATCATAACTTGGATGGTCTTATCGAATTTTAAGAATTAAAGAGCTTCAGTCTTCATTCAAATAGTAACATCCTTATGCCTTCTGATTGCAAAAGATTCTCAAAAAACCCAAAAAAAAAAAAAAAAAAAAGAAAAAGACTGCAGGAGTCGACTTTAAACTGTATGTCCCGCCACTCTTGTATAAAATTTACACACACAACATAAGTGGTGTGAGAAACTACCACGTAATCCTGATGGAGGGATTTTAATGACTGATTATGTATGTAATGCTTTCTGATCCCATAGAGAGAACATCGCATATGAGTTATTCGAAAAAGAGGGTAAAGTGTAGGTCTTGCCAATCATAAAAAATTAAAAAAAAAATGGAAAAAATAGTGGTGATGTGAGAAGCTAAGGTGCAATCCTAAAGTGTTTCTATTTTAATCTTAAAGAATTTAAGAACTTCAGTCTTCATTCAAATAGTACATCCTGATGTTTTCTGATCCCCTAGAGAGGACATCACATATGAGTTGTTGGAAAAAGAGAGTAAACCTCGTCAGCCATAAAATATAAAGACAAATAGAGGTGGCATGAACGGCTATGAGTTGTAGTGGCTAATAACGTATAATAACATTGCTCTTAAGCATTATTGTATGGCAACTCTGTTACTCTAGAACTTGTTGCAAAATACGGAAGTAATTTTGAAAAGGAATGAAAAGAAATAAAAAATGGTAAGTAAAAGAGAAGCCACAGAATATTCATTGGGAATCTTTTTTTCCTTATAACTATGGGAACCAATTTTTTGGTAATCGATTTTCAAGAGTTATTAGATTAATAGGTAACCATTGAACATAAAGAGAAGGATGGGAAAATGAAAAGTAGTTTCAATTGGTTTCAACATTAATTTATTAAGGAAAAAAGAAAAAAAGAAAAAACGAAACAGATAGGTAATGATATTTAATGTTTTTCTAATTTTTCTAAATATTGTGGAACAAAATATTTTTTCCTTTTATGGTGTACAATATGTATGTACAAAGGCAGACAGCGAAACTTTATTTAAAAAGCTTTTTGAATTTTTGGCGTACTTTAGTGGCCCTGAATAATGGCCATAAGGAGTAAATAATGATGATCTGCTTGCATATTTTATTACAAAATATTTAAAATAGTTTTTGTTGTTGTTGTCGTTGTTGTTTTGTTCGTATAATATTATTATTGCCATGACCATAATATAATAAATTGGCATTCGTTTTATTTAGCAGAACGTTTTTTTTATTTTGTTTTAAAAAAGAAAATTATTTAATCTTTGTAACTCCAACTCCATTTTATTTCCAAAGAATTTCCTGTTTATGTTTGTTAAACAAAATTCTCCACACTTCCTTAAAATTTTTTCTTTTTTTTTTTTTTATGTGCACATACTAGTACTGCACACTGGTCTTGTTATTTGTTGTTATGTGTATTGGTGTTTTAAACTTCTAAACGAATTAAGGTTTTTGAGCAATGAAATTGGCTTCAAGTTTAGTTTTTGAAGTTTTCAAAGTTTTCAAGTTTAGAGTTAAGCAAAACTGCAAAACTGCAAACTGCAGTTATCGATATAACTAACCGACAATTTCTGCGCTAATAAAATTAGTCATAAAAATATCAAACATTTTGAAATTTATTTTCGCAAACCGTCCAGCTTATGAAAGCAAAACAAAAAAAAAAAAAAAAAAAACTGAAGATAACAATGAAAAACAACAAAACAAACAGCAAACTAAACCATGAATATACTGAAACTAAGATAAATTGCTTTATCAGGAAATACGAACAACAGTTTTTGAACAAAATCCAACAAAAATGCTGGTTTTTTATAAACATTTTTCTGGTTGGCTTTTGCACAGAATATGTTCAAGAATGGAAAACAAATTTAACGTTGAAAAATTATTTAATATTGGCTTTACAAACAGCATAATCTCAACAAATTTTTAGAAGAAAACAAAAAAAAAAAAGAAAAGAAACAACGAAAACCTCTTGAAAACATAAGGATCTCCCGAAGAAAGAGCTACTTATGGTTTACGACGCTTACTTAGCAATGCTTTAGAAATGTTGTGAGCTCGCAAAAAAATTTCCATATAACCTTTTGTTTCTCTCCTCCTCCTCTCTCTCTCTCATCTTTTCCTATTTATCATCTTTTTATTATTTTAATTTTTTTTTTGTAGTGTCGTCTTAAAACTTGGTCTCTTGGTGTCTATGTGCATAAAAATGGAAAGAATCTTGCAACATGGTGTTTGGGAAATTTTTATGAATGAGGCATTACATTAAGAAATTGTTAACAGAACCTTAAGTTTATATAATAAAGGTTGTGTAAACAAGTTATATAAACAAAAAACCGTATATCATGCATGTTCAATGGGTTAATAGGTCATAATCAAGTGTTAGTCGATAACCCTTTAATAAAATTAGAGTAGTTTCCTGAAATTGAGTTTTTGACACTTGACAGTATCAGTTGACACTTGACAGTATCCCTGACACTTGACAGTATCACCTGACACTTGACAGTATCACCTGCATCTTGACAGTATCACCTGACACTTGACAGTATCACTTGACACTTCAAAGTATCAACTGACACTTGACAGTATCACCTGACAATTGACAGTATCACCAGACACTTGGCAGTATCACCTGACACTTCACAGTATCTCACCTGGCATTTGGCAGTATCCACCTGAGACACTTCGCAGTATCACCTGACATTTGACAGTATCACCCTTACAATTATCTCTTCTTTTATTTGCTCGCCTAGCTAAGAACAGTTTTTTCATTATTCATTGTATACAACGAAAGTAGGTCGTACTCCTACGGTACTAATAAGGTCCTTTACGATCAAGTCTAATTCTAAACAAATTTGGAACTCAAACATTTTGTTTCCACAATGCCATTAAGAGTCATACGATTGTAGGGTTACACTATCATATATTGTTACCAGGTTTCATAACACAACAGTTTCTATTTAAGCATTGAAGATGGAATCCAATATAGTTAGTGACTGTACTGGACATACGCTAACATTTTACATTCTGCTTGAACATTACTTAGCATATCACGCATGAGCTTTATAACCATTTGTTCGGGGTGTGTTAGTTGGAGTGGGTCTGTAGCTTTTTGTGGCTAATTGAAGTGGGCTAGAGATATGCGCCATCACTGCGGATCAGTAGTTAGCATAGATTTGAGGTCATCAGCAACAGATTCGGGTGGAGAATTACGGACGGTAGCTCCTTTAAGAGGCCACGTTGATGTTGTATGAGTAATTTTCTACAGTGAGATGCGTGTCTACGGTATGTAAAATCGAGTTGCGGTATGAACGACTTAGCTTGAGAAACTTTTGTTCGTGGGAAATTTTTGCTCGTGAATCCAACGGAGGTTTTGCCGGAAGGGATCTGGGCTCGAGGCAGTCAGACGAAGAGGTATATTTTTTCGCAGATTGTCGGTTGTATGAAAGATGGTTTGACCTGGGAGTTGCAACGAGGCGGCCAGCCTGCAGCATCTTAGTAAAGGCGGTACCGACGAGCGTACTTAATAGCACTGTAGTGGGCGGAGAGGTTCGAGTGAAGCAACAGCAGCAATGTTTTATTTCAGTATTTTGGACGGTGAAGAACCTGTAGTAAGCCCTTGGGAGTTTGCTTAGACTGAGCTGGAATCTACCTTTCTACAGCCTTCATGCTCACTCACTGCTCAGCAGGTGAGCGGTCATGGACCAGTTGATGGACTGGTTGTATAGATGATGCAGTTGTTGGGTGCGCTATACGCAGAGTCATGATAGTGCTGACTTTTATCAGTGAGACTCCGGCTGTTGCCATCACCACTACGGAGGAATTATAAGTCCCATGGTCCGTACAAGGGTATAACTGCGCCGGGTATCTAGTACTTCTGATATGAAAGAGGTTTTGGTGTTGCTGCTGAGATACTGAGGTGCTGTTACAGTGTTACAAGTGTATATCGTTCTGATAACTTCATTCACCTCAGCCTCATGTCGCAGTAATGCTAGCAGGTATTGGCTTGGGGAGATATTCCTGGATTGCCCGGAGCAGAGCATTCTTTGAGTTATCACATTTGACATGAAAATGAGATGTTTGCCTCTCCACCAACCTTCTTGTGCTACTGAGTTTGATACCCTTCCAGAAACTTCTTGCACTTCAATTTTCAAAAGCGTTTGGAAAGCTTCCCTCTTTCATAAACTTATTTGTCTGTATGCTTGTCATCCTGTTCCTCTTGCTTAGTTGGTTCAGTTTTTCAAGGCAGTGTCATCTCCTTCTGGAGTTAACATCCTTTGAAATGATAGCTTGGATGGCGACCTCACTGTCATATTCTATTGCTATGTCCCTCGTCCTTCGTACTTTCAGCTTAGCTGAATAGCGTTTATTTTTCGATGTGGAAAACTTCTGTTTCTTGGCGGAGTACGAACTCCTACGAAGGTAAGATGATTATCGTTATTACCTTGTAATTCTCATGATAAAAACTTGTGATGCCAGTTGATTCTTGCTTGCTCTTAGAATATATACTTATTTGAGAACAAACATTATGGAAGTATGGTGTCGGTTGTCGGACTGACTGTATTGCTAATATTGTATGCTATGACTCAATCTACGTTTTTTGTGGCCTGTAGTCTTGACTGGTCATATCTTTTTCCCAGTGTTGTACTACCGGATCTGGTTGAATCATACATCTTTCGATGGCCATAAACTTTTTACTCAAAAATATCACGCAAGGGTTCCTTAAGGGTTCCTCATTACTTCATTCGGCATTCGAGCACTCTTCAGATAAACTGGACACTGTCAGCAATGGCTATGGCGCTCCTCCACTTTGCCTCTGGTCTGAACATTAATCTGGGACTGTTCATGTCTTGATTTCTACGTTGAAATGAGCACAATGATGTAAACTTTCGATCGAAAAAATATCTGCGAGTTTCCACTGTGTCTACTCTTGCCAGTACTCGGTTCAGGACTGAAACTGTCAGCAAATCTGTCAGATGCTTCGTGAAATTTCACCACTCCGTGATTTGCTCATTCACCTTGAAAATGGATACTTAAGCTGGCTTTCACCCATGATTTCGGGACAAAATTTTTATATAAAAGGTTTGACGTTCTCTTTTTGAGAGAGAGAGAGGAGAGAAGAGAGTAAATTTTGTTTGGAACAATTTCAGCTTGAATTTGATTTAATTTTAATATTTGTTCCGTAAACAATTGAATATTGCTGCCAGAATACTCAATTTTATAAGCAAAATCGATAGAAAGTAGTAAAACTAATACGTCCGTTTACAAACACATTTTATATGGTAGCCTTGTTTTTCCAGAACAATTGTCGAAGTGGGTGAATCGTTTCAGAGCAAACCCTCCAAAAACTAAAATTGTTTTGGAACAAATACCATAGGTGAATCCAGCTTTAGTTGCATCTATTGTAGCTACTTTATTTGATTCCTACTACTCAGGTCTGAGAACGTTTTTGGACATTTGGAAATCGGGTATTAGTCTTCTTGTCTTCATGGTATTAAGAATCCAAGTCCCTATGATGCCTGAGGTTATTTTTAGAGCAGCCTCCCCATTTAGAAGGATTTATTTCAGTTCTCCATTAACTTTACTTAGGAATATTTCCCTTTCTAATAATGTTAACAAAGAAATTTAAGAGTGTTTGGCTTTCAAACAAACTCATATTACCTCCTGTATTAAGTTAGAGTACCAAAAAAAAAAAAAAAAAAAAAAAAAAATCAGGAAATGAAAAATCAACACTAAATAGAATGGGTGTCCTACCTAAAGGGTTATTACCAGTGCTTTGAAAGCTTAAGAAAAAAATAAAAAAAAAAATAGGAATCCTCGCCTCACGTCAGCAAATTCTTATGGGAGAGTTCAGCATAATGAATGGAGGTGGACATTGTTTTTTTTTTTGTTGCCCTTAAGTCAATACTGCCTGGAAAATATATTTTACTTGCAACGTTTACATAGAATCCAAAGTGCCCTATATTCTCAATATTTTCCAGTTTTTTTTAAATAATGAAAGCCTTTTTAGATTTCTAATTGCTGATGAGACAATTTCTGAAGTCAAAAATTTTATTAAAAAAAATTCTTCTTTGTTTTCCTTTCCATTTCCTTCTGATCTGCTGTACAACTAAAGAAATTCCACTGCAGGGTACTAAATCTTGTAAACTGGAGCAAAACTACAACAAAAATTACAAGAAAAATGCGAAAATTAATACAACAGAAGCTGCAAAAGAAAAACGAAAAAAAAGAAAAGGAAAAATATTTACGCAACTATTTTGTTGTTTTTTTTATTATTTCATTTTATTTTTGTTTACTGTTGTAGTATAGTTATAGGTTGTAGTTGTAGTTCAATTAAACATACATACACTTTTATAAAATTCCTTTCTTTTTTCTTTTTCTTTTCTCTTTACTTTGTAACACTATTGCTCAATTTTATTTTGTAAATGCTTGTCCAAGTAGCATGAGCAGGGCAACGAGGAAAGCTAATGAAAATATTTTACCCTGGGCCCATGATTAAAAGTTAATAAGAGTCTAACAACAACATTATTTTTATAGCTTCAGCAGGCATATGTACTTATGATGTCGCTTGCATACCGACAACGAATTGTTAGACAGGCAGTGATGCGTAATGTAATTTTATGGTTATCACTTGAATGGCGGGGGTCTCAGTTAACAAGGAAAAGCACCGGGATCTCTACTCTAAAAGACTTAGTTTCTGTTGTCTTTTATTTACGGACTATAAACCTATACCGTATCAAAGCTTTAACAAGATCGTGCGAAATAGAAGATTATAGTCGGCGTAGGTGCTAGTAGTAGTTTGGTTGGCTTGTCATTGATCTAAAGCCACATATTCAAACCCCAATGTCAGGACATCAAAAAACTTCTTCTCAGCAGAGTTTCTGGTAAAAATTCTGGAAATTAAAATAAAAATTGCCACAAAAAGCTTTCTCAAAAATCTGCCATTTCGAGGTCAACTTTAAACTTGTAGTACATCCACCTTACGGATAAATTGAAACCACACAACACACAAGTGATGTGAAAAGCTAGATCGTTAATCCTAACTGGAAGGCTTGTAATGATCAATTACGTATGTTAGGTTGCTTGCACGAAATATAACCAGACGAGTATGGATCAGCCTTTTGTACGCTGGAAGTACCCCACAGAACCAATCATGTCATATCCTTAAAAAGTTGAAGTTAAGTTGTTCCACTCTATGACTACAGGGCGCATATGATTACTTTCTATATTTTTGTGATTCTTTACTGTGAGTTGCCTGCCAAATAGGATTTGAAGTTTTTCATAAAGTTAACGCTATAAATCGGTTACCTATTAAGAGTCAAGGTTAGGAAGCTGAAGTCAAACCCACTAATCTATTCAGTTTGACTGTGACACAGAAGTGGTGATTAAAGCACATGGCTTAGTTTGTATTTCCAATAGTTTTTATTGCTGCAACTGCCACATGTATTGCATTTAATGTTTACTGAGCGTCTTTATAACATCTCCTCAACTTTATTAGCTTGGTGTACGGGATTCGTCCCCTAAGGGTGTAGTCCTGCTAGCATCTCCCTGAAATGTATTCCACGTTGAAACTGTATGATTCTGGTAATTCATTTCTCTTATTACAGAATCTACGTATTGGGCTCCAAGTCATTTCCATGCTGAACAATTGTTTTTGAGTGTCACAATGCACGATCAGGAAAAGCTGGTTACTAATCTCAAGCTATTGCTAACGCAAGACTCGAAGCTCTACCCACTGTGAGTGTTTAATCAAAAATGTTGATTGTATGAACCACATTTGGATTGAGAATAATCCTAACGTCTGTCTATCCTCTATGTAGATAAACACGCCATTCCGATCTTAGTTTTCAAATCCTCAGATAGTGTTTGCCTCCTTCAACGATGTGGAAACTCCTTAACTGTCAAGATCTTCTGCTAGCTCATTACCTAGACTTCTTACATGTACTAGGATTTAGCAAAGAGTGATCCTACATCCTTTTTGTAGCAGAGTCAGTTTGCCCTGGTAGTCACTTTCAAAACAAAATTACGTACTTTATGTGATCGGTTGTCGGCTTAACTGTTAAATAGTAATGTTGACCCTATCCCCTCTACCTATGGTCTGAATTGATCTGACTATCCTATCCTATTGCTATGTTCCATTCTTTACATTACCGCTCCAGTTGAATTGAGTACTTCTTTGGGTGGCATAAACTTTCGTTTGAAAAATATCGCCAAGTTTCCTCGTGGCTTCCGAGTATCCGGCATTCTTTCAGTCTGTCATTTGGTAACGTTTTTATTATTTAAGACGACTGCCTTAAATGTAAACCATCTTAGATCGTAGTTATTCTCAAATAGTTTGCATATTCCGACCACATCATAGTCTCCTCTTCAATACCTGTGGCAGCGACTTGGTTGTTCTCCGTGATAAGGTCACGTTTAACTCTGTCATTGCTTGGATATCTTTCGTCTAACGAAAGTAAAAATAAAAACCATTTAGTCGGCCTATTTAAAACCTATTTTGAAAATCATTATGCCTATCGTTGGTTTCCTACAGTTTAAAGTCGGGACCTACAGTTTAAAGACGACTCTGAACGACAGATTTTTGAGAACCTTGCCATGGGAATTTTATTTTTATGCTCAGAGTCAAGTTTTAGGCCAGAAATTGACTGAGAGGATGTCGTCGAAGAAATATTTTTCATATTTCATTTTGTCGTCTGACCTCGGGGTTGAACCGTGGCCTTACGTCTAATAAGCAAACACACTATCTACTAGACTATCGCAACTTCCAGCATTCTTGCAGTGTCTTATTTAGAATCGTTTTCGTTATACTCCGCCGCAATCGTAATATAATGTATTTAGGACTACTGTCTTATATGTAAGCTTTCTTAGAATAGCTTACATAGCTTACATAGCTTACATAGCATATATAGTCTCCTTTATAGTCTCCTCTTCAATACAGTGCCAGCGACATGATTGTTGTCTGTGCTAAGGGCATGTTTCGCTCTGCCATCGCTTGGATATCTTTTGTCCGACAAAACTATAAAAGAAACGTTTGAGTCGGTCTTTTAGAACCCCATTTTTAAAAGCATTTATCCAGTAAAAGTAGAGCCAACTTTAGGTTTCTTTCAGCCCTAGCCTTGCTTAGATTGTGCACAAATAATTTTCATTAAATTTTTTGGTCTTAAATAGACTGAAGCTTCCTCTAGTGCCTCTAAAAGAAATGTAAACAAACATAAGCAAATGAGACCTGCAGTTCATACATGGTCATGGTCATTACAACCTTACAACCCTTAGTCAAGACTACAACCTAGTTTCTTACAACCCTGATGTTGTATGTGTTTACAGTTTTAAAGTTGTCTTCGAACGTCTTTTAAGAAACTTTTCATGGCAATTTTATTTACTTTCAGGGATTTTTGTTAGAAGAGTGTTGGGAGAAAGTCGTCGAAGAAAAATTTAGGTCATGCCTGACCTGGGGTTGAACTGGTTTTGAGCCAAAACACTACCTACTAGTCTTAGGCGATTTAGCAAATAAGACATCCTAATTTTAATTCGTTTGCACCCACTGTGCGGAAGCACTAAAAGAAAAAATATTTTTTACTGTTGTTACGTGCTCTCTACCACCATATTATGCAGCAAATTTTCTTGCGTAGTATGCCTCCATATATGTAAGAGGGTGTAAGATATTTAAGCCCTCAATACGTAAGTATTTTTATGTACATAAACATCTAAGTATATAGCATATATATACACAATATATATGCATGTGTTAGTGAGTAAATATATTTTATTTTTTATTTTTTTTTTAATACGAAGTGAATAAACTTTTTTTTAAAAGAATTTTCTCTTGTTCTTTTTGGTGTTTTTTGTTATTTAGCAGCATAAACTCCAAGCCGTTTGGCCTTAGAGTCCGAGATATATGAAAAGAATTCTTGCGTTAAACAGAGAGCAGCAATCTCTCTTCTCCCC
>QOCX01002493.1:0-21958 GCA_005959815.1 Sarcophaga bullata | reverse complement strand
TGAAGAGCGGGTACAAAAAAGTTAGTTATCATGGTGCGATAGGTGTCCCAACTGACCGTAATGCTTGCGACGTTCAGATTTTCAAAGTAATATGGGGGCTCCACAAACCACAGCAAACACTCATTCGTAATAGGTGCATTGGCATCTGTAAGATCACGTGTGCATTTTCTGAGCTCCAAATAATGCAATTTTGCTTATTAACGTACCCACCAAGATGTAAATAGGCTTTATTTGAAGAGATAATTTTTTTTGGTAAAATGTTCATCCCCGTGAAGTTGTTGTTGTTGGCTCAAATTTCCAATTATAATAGGGTACACTGATCTGTGTAGCAGAACCTATTTGAAATATGTAAGCAAATGCACACCCAACATAACGTATTAAAAGAAAAAAGTTTCCAAGAAGAACTTTAACATGTCCCTATTTCAATTTTCTAAACTATTTTTTTAGTTAGGAAAACATTTCAATAGAACGAATTGAAAAGTATATCTGTCAAAAGAGTTTGTCTGTTATTAGTGATAGGTCTGTAATGCCGTTGTATGTCTAACTAGCAGTTGATAAGAAATAAATGTTAAAACATAAAATATTCGGCCAATATTATACAAACGCTTCATTTTTATAGTTGGAAAGGATTTAATGGCTTTTTGAAATTCGAGTAACCTATATTTATAACAACACGATTCAAACTCAAATGGTATATATTGGAAACATTTAATATTTAAAAAAGTATCTGAAAGTAAACACGTAAATTGAAATACTGGTCTGCCTGTAAAAAATATTTATTTCGACAGTTTTTTGGAAATTAGAAGCTCTTTTTTCAACGTTTTAATCATGTTAACAGACTAGATTATGCGCACAAAATGTCTACACTATGGAAGAAAGAGTATTTCAAGTGTTATACTAACAGCAATTGCTCTTAAATTATTAACATTGCTAAGATAGCATAGATGAAAGTCTCTTTCTATTTGGCAAATGTAGAGTTTCAGTGGTTTAATGTGAATACTTCACTTGCCTGAGTATATTGGCAATTGCAACATAAAGTGGGATTGTAGAAATTAACCACACAACTCCCATATAATTTCATCTGATTTATTTATCCTGAAGTGTATTCACTAGATAAATGTGCATAAATATGTATTTCTTCGTTGTTGCAAATCACAATTTATCTCAAAACGGAATATTTTAACTCTCAGTTATGAAGATAAAAGTAAAGAGTAGGAGTAAAAGTATCTAAGGTAAAAGTTTAAACTACCACTACCACAAGCGCATTACGTAGAATATTTTATACAAAATGAAATCGATTTTTACACGACAACAACAAACAATTCATGTTCAAGGATATTCCAAGTGGAAGAACGCAATCAACATTATCTCATCATTTGCTCTTTACAGAGTTCACAGTTAATACTCACAGGAAACACAAGAACAACAAGTTGAAATATGAAAAATATTGGTTTTTTCTTTATCTCTTCTTCATCCTCTCTTTTCTTCACTTTGAATAGGGAACAAAAGACCGGTGTATCGGGTCCCTGTTATTAAGAATTATAAAAGAATTATGAAAAATATAACCGTACGATACGTACGGCTACGTACGTACGCTATTGTTTCCTTCTTTCTGAGAAAATGAAATGAAGGGTGCTGGCTGATGTTGTTGTTGTTAAAGACACTCATACACATATTATGGATGTTTAGTAGAGAATGTTATCATTTATACATGCGTTTATCATTTTCCTTTTCTATTTCTTTTTCCATTTTTTTTTGTGTGTCTTTTGTTTTGTTATGCTATTGTATGTGAAATAGAAGATGCAATTGCTGTTGTTTTTGTTGTTTGTTTCGTAAAGATTGTCATTTATTTGACAGTTGTGTAAATAATTGCATATGCATGTATGAATTTTATAACATAAATTTTAATCTCATCTATACGTACCCACTATCTACATATGTATGTACATATGTATGCAAAGGAATACCTACCAATATATATATGCATACATAAATACCATAATGTGTACATAGTAGAAGTGTGTGTAGTTTTTATTGTAGAAAACTTAAAAATTTCATTTGAATTTAAGGTGTTTGATGTTCAACCTCATATACACAAAAAAAAATTTTTTCTTAATATGCAAAGAAAAAAAATTATTTTTTTAAAACTCTTTTGTTAACTTGTGTTGTACCTGTGGCATGTATATCAGGGAATAAATGAAATTTTATGCATATTTTTTAAACTTGAAATTTACTTGGGGAATGACAGTGGTAAGACATTAACTAGAACTGTATAGAGAGATTGTCATTTAAGCGTAAAACAAATCAAATTCTTACAAAAAACATACCCAACCAATTCAGCCTCTTTAGGGATAAATCAGCCATAGCTGGAGACTCGCCATGTCATGTGAAGTGTTTGGGTCTTCGGCAGAGAGTCTCACAGATAAAATAATATGGCTTCGTCTATAACTCTTCCGTTGACTGGAGTGAGTCATTATGCAGGTACTAAAGGAAAGTAAGTTACTGATTGGCTAGGTTGCTTAATCATATACATCGATCATGTATTTAAACAAATAAAGGATCCTTAAAACTATGACAGATTAAGTGTTAAAGTCGTCATAGGATAGGTGGAGCATGTAACATTCCTGTACCCCAGCATGGCATATGTGGTAGCTCTACGAACATAGGAATTCAAATTCAAGGTACAGATGCGATCTTCTCACTGCCTTATCGATGCTCATGCGAGAAGCTTAGACAGTTCACATCTTTAAGACCATTTCAGTCAGTTTGCAATTATCGAGACAAGAAAAAGAATATGATTCTGTCACTGTTTGAGCGATGGCCGTAAGCGAGAGATACAATTTTATTGTCAGGATCACGACCTCGCCTCTCATACCACTTATTGTGCTGTGATTAATTTTCATACATGAGTGTAGGTTCCTACAGCTAAAGTTGACTCCGAAAGACAGATTTCTAAGAAACTTTTCATGGCAATTTCTTTTAACTCACAGAGTGCTGAGAGGAACTCGCCGAAGAAAGGTTTTTTCGTATTGCGTTTGGTTAGACGATGTCTGACGCTTTTAACCGAGGTCCCAAGTTTAATAAGCCAACACATCCCTTCTATCGTTGTTTATGTAAGGGATTGTCTTGACTTAGATTCTTGCGTGTGGTTTTTGTCTTATTCACATATCTCTTAAGTCGTAGAAACCTTACAAGGAAGGAACAACAGAGAACGGAGACACAATCTCGGTGGCTAATTTACTTCATATCCCCATGAGATGACAATGGCCTTAAATCCAATGTAGCATGTAATGCCATGAAATCACATGTTGTGGAAGATCAGTTAAGGAAGGAAGATCAATTAAGATCAAAAGACCACCATGTGGTAACCACCATAAACCCATAGCAAACGTCATTCTTAAAGAAATATGAAGCGAAGACGCCGTCTACTCAAACTCCACAACAAACAGTGACTTTTTCGGGATGAATTGAACGCTACTGAGTGTTATGTGGATTGTTGTCGTGACTTTGTTTGTGCACAAACTCATTCATTAAAAAATTCCGTTTTATCGCTGAAGGTGATTTTTTGAAGAGACACTATGGTCAGTTACTCTAAAACCCATTTAGAGAACACTTATCGTTGGCAGGTTGATTTGGTAAAACATAATACGACGACATCTCTTAACGTAAGTGCTTAAGACCTCCAACAATATTGTTGACATGGCCAAATACGTTTTTTTTTTTTTTTTTAAATTTAAATAAAAATATACTACGAGAGGGGTAGTGATTAGAGTACCAACTATTTGATAAACATATATGTCGAGTGTTTTATTTCTATTAAAAACTGTGATCTGTTATGACTTTACTTACTCCAACCTTAATGCTGACTCTGCCCAAAACCTATTACTTTGCTTCACTGTATTTCTACTGAAAATTAGTTGATTTTTTATGTGTTAGTGTGTAAATGTATGTGTGCCTGAATATGAATCACATGAAACTTATTTATTTGTCTTGTTGTATTCCTTATTTCTTTTTCTTTTTCCTTTTTCAATAAAAAAAAAAAACCAAGTGTTTTTATGATTTTTTCCAGGAGTTGAAATTAAATTTTGCAAGAAACAACAACAATTAGAATAACTAAAGATAAATGCATGTATGTACACGGTTGTATGTATATGAGTATGGGTAAATGCAAAGTAGATTATGCCAAATGAGTTCTCAAACTCAAATACTTTCATATAAATGTAGATATGCATGCAAAACACATGCAACGTTTGTTGTATGTCGAAAAAAGTATTCCCAGCAAACATTTTTGAACAGAGTTTTTCTCCTCTTGATTTAACAATTACTGTTTTAACTTTTCTGTTAGAGTTTCTATACTGTAAGGAGATTCAAGTTTAAGTTTTTTTCTTAATTTTACATTGCTTTGAACGAAGGTTATTGTATTAACATAGGTAAACCTATCACAAATATTTCTGACGTCAGAATTAACCACCAAATTTCAATCAAAATTGTATGCTGGGTGTGTATAAAACTTAATTTGAATACAACTCTATTCATGCTTCTGTCTCTGTATGCAACGTGTGAGTGTATTTGAATTCAGACTAAACATCTGTCTGTGTTTGTATAGCCGGAAAAAATCTCTCCACATCTGTACGCATTAAAAAACAATCGAAATTTCTTTTATGATTCTATTGCTGTTGCTATTGTTGTTGTTTTTGTTGTTGCTGTTTGCTGCTGTTGCTGCTGTTGTTGCACTCAACATCATCAGGCTGCATGTTAAAGATTAAAGGAAAGATACTTGTTGAATATCGCATTACTGCTGTTGCTGCTACTTCTGCAATTTGAATATATTTTGAGGCAATAAAGTAGATTTTTACTACTCGATTGTTGTTGTTGTGTGTTGTTTCCTTTATTTTCTTTTAGTCTTGTTGTTTTTCTTTTAATTGAAGATGTGAATGTTGTTGTAGATGTTGTTCTTGTTGTTGTTGTTGTTTTTAGACAGTTTAACTAAATTATATTATGACTTTAAAATAGTTTTAAATTTAATACGAATACTTTTATATCCTGATATAAATTTTCTAATATGCAATGAATTTTTCATTGTTGGGAAATTATGCATGGCATGTAGGCAAATACAGGGTATTTTAAGTTTGAGATTATTCTTTAAATGGAAATTATTAATACAAGCTTGCTAGGTCACATATACGGTTTACTTTGGTGATAGTATTAACGACTTTTCGTCATAATTTAGTTTTAGAGGGACTTACAAAGTAAACTTAGAATTCAAAGTAAACTTAGAATCACAAATTATTGCCGGAGCTTTTAACGAAGCACTATGAGAATTACAGCAAGAAAGTGATTTTTTTCTTTTTTCAAGATTTTAGAGTTGAAGTTTGAACCAGAAATCTTGTCTAGCAAGTCAGCTCTCTATTAGAGAGATTACGAGAACATATTGTCTTTCAAACTCAAATATCGTGTGGCTTATTATTCCAGCTTTACACTCCAACAGTCTTGTGGAAAATTGTTTGATCTCAAGAGCCTAATTACATACATGTATACATTCATGCATCCTTCCGTCAACATTTCGATGTTGTTTCTTCCACTACTTATGTTGTGTGTGTTTAATTTCACACATGAGTGGCGGGACGTACAGTGTAAAGATTTTATGAGAAATTTTTTCATGTCAATTTCATTTACACTAAGAGGTTTTGCCAGAAATCTGCTGAGAGGAAGTCACCGAAGAAATGTTTTCTTCGTATTTCAAGTCCAATAAGCCAACACACTACCTACACGAGACTATTACGACTTCGGTGAGATTACATGAACATATTTTCTTTCCATACTACAATATCGTATTGTTTATAACTCTCATTATATCCTCATTATATCCTAACAGCCTCATTGAAAATTTTCTTCAAATACGACGATCTTAGCTGACAAATTTTTTCAGGTACGGTGAACACATGCCATGGCCCACAATTTGCTTGAAAGTACATCATGTTGTGTAGATAAAAAGAAAATGTATTTACGAACAGTTTTATTTACAAGTGCTAGTAAGTTCACCTTGGTTTCCAAATCAATTAATGGCGCACAAACTTTTAAATTTTAGTCCAAGAAAATCCTAAGTCTCTCTACAACATTATTACACCATAGCCCTTAAACTACGCTTAAGATACCGCAACGGGCTAAAAGTCACAACAGACAGCTAAGCAATGCAGTAAAAATCATCAGCTACTTTCCATTACAATTTATAGTATTTGCAACAACAACAACAACAACAATTTTAGAAATTTATTACACTTAAGCGGCAGAAAAAAGAAGAGAAGAGATTGTGAACTAGAGAATACTATTATAGGCAAAATTGATGTATCAGTTGCACTTGCTACAGCTGCTATAAAACAAATACAATACGTGATATATTAGTAATGGCAACTGCAACATGCAACATGCAGCAGCAAAAAATGTTGAGCGACAAAATGTATGAAATAAGCGACGACTGTTATGAGTATGATTTTGTGCAGTCCTTGCGCTGACCAACTCCTTCTCCTTCCTGGCTTTGGTGGGTCAGTACAGGGTCTGCGTTCATCTGTGGCGTCACAACGGCCCGCTGTGCATGCTCAATGAGCTTTTTGTTATCAGAAGCTACCACTCCGACCTAAGCTAACCTATGACTACGATAAGCGATCAGCTTATCATACTACCGTAAAGCTAGTAGTTAAAGTGTTGGGTTACAAGACAAGAGCTTGTGTTCTTTTCAAATATTTTGTTCTGAGTCTGAGTTACGTTAATAAGATTACACACAGAACATGGGTAGTATGATAGGCTAGGTCGTAGTCCTGTCTAAAGAGTTGTAATGACCAACTAAAGAAACAAGAATTCAGAAGAAAGGTTAAATTCAAGTGTCTGAAAATCAGTGACAATAATCATCAACTGCCTTTGTCGCATACCTATTAAAATACAAAGATAGCTCTCTTTGTGTAAGGCACCATCGCTAATAAAAATAACCTCCTCTCTTTCTCTCTCTCTCTCTCTCCCTCGAAAAAAAATGGATAAAAACGCATAATTTTCGTAGCACATGCCCAACGCATTTAGCCAACATATACCATCACATTGCGCATGGATGTCTTTTAGTGTATGAACGAATGAACGAATGTATGAATGAAGGGATAATAACGCTAATGTGCCACTAAAAAGCGTGACAAACTATGGAATGCAATTCAAACAGTAAAAAAAAATCTTAAATTCCGTAATTTTTTCATATAAAATCGGCACTAAAGTGTTTCACTTGTTTTACTTTGACTTTTAGAAGGAAAGGCAAAAAAACAACAGAATGAAATGACCATAAAAAATATTTTTCAGTTGTAACACTGAAGCATATCGAAGAAATTTATTAGCGCCGCTTTACTATATTTGTGTGAATGAATTCTAACCATATTGAGTGCATGTGGAAGTCTGTTGTTTGCATATCTTTATTGTGCGTATTGTTGGATATGTGTAGGCTATAAAGCCGAGTTGTGGCATTTAGGCTTTATGTGTTAAGCCACCCTAAAGTGATAGTTTGTAACCGCATATAGGAGTTTTTATAAAAAAAAAACTCGGCTACAAATATAACTGACAACAAAATTGTACTCCATTCGCTATGATAAAATGAAATAGTTTTACTAACAACAACAGCCAAAGAGGAAGACAGTTGTGGAGAGAAATATGGTATTTGTAATGGGAATACAATATTTTTGTATGTAAAGTAAATGCTTCGTCATAGAGCTTTATAAAAGGAAAACTTAGCATGATAAATTATTTAATTACTGGGATATGTAGAGTTTTACATATACACATATTGCATAATTGGTCATTGCAAGCCTTCCACCAGAACTACGACCTAGCCTCTTTCACTATTTGTGTTGTATGTGTATGAAACTATACATGGGCGGAGAAGTTACCGTTTTAAGTCGACTCCAACGACAGATTTTTTTAAAAAACTGTTCATGGCCGTCCAGAGTTTTTACCAGAAACCTACTGAGAGGAAATCGCCAAAGAAATATTCTTCCAAACTGCGTTTTGTTGGTATAAACCGTGCCTTACGTCTAATAAGACAACATATGACGTACAGCTACTTTGCAGTCTGAACAGGCTTCATATTAACCGGAGCCTCCAAAGATTTTGCTATATCCATAGTTGGTTACATCAACCAATTAGGTGAAGAAGATGTACACTATAGGCTTAGAAAGGCAAAACCTATTTTTTGGCTGTCCCAAAGGCGTATGGAGAAAACCAAGTCAATGGGAAAGGCGTGAGATAGAATTTCGATGCGTGCGTAATAGCAACACACCTATATGAAGTGAAACTTAACCGCAAAGTTGCAATTTCTCAAAAAGTATCTGCGGTTATCCAGTTATTCAGTGTTATTCAGGCCAACCACCATTCGAATCAAGATCCTAGATTATATCAAAACGGACGCCTATTCATGTGCAATTTCGCAGAAGGAAATGGTGATTGTATTGGTAAAAACTAACAGGAGATCATCACAGTATACTTGAAAAAACGCGCGATTGAAATCCCAAGGACTGTCCGTCGTCAGGGCAGACCAAAGTGACCTGAAACCAATCAATGATACGTGGCCAATGTTTAAAACAGTGGCTTTAAATAGTTTTGTTAAATCCAATGGGAATAATGAAGAGAAGATCGTATTAGCCAGAATTGCAAAGACAGTTCTGTATTCTAGTATCATTCTTTCCATCCCCAACCCAACTATACTACAAGGGTATACGAACTCATCTACCCTATACTTATTTTTGAATGTTGAAAATTGCCAAGATTTAAAATTTTAATCGAACATTACCGGTTTTGTTGCTGCAGTCGTTAGAATGAAATTACAAAATTCGTCTGAAATCATTTATAAATAAATAGGCCCTCTGGTATTATTTAAACCCCATCTGTACAGTTGCACACACATGCGTTTCCAATGATTTTAAAAGGTTGAAGCAATTTTTTTTGTTATAATTTTATCAATACAAACCAAGATGAAAGAAAGAAAGAAAAAAAAACAAAAACAAAAGAATACATATTGTGCGTTATGGTTAACATCATTTTTTATACGTTTGTTGCTGCTATTGTTGTTGTTCTTTTAACAGAAATATGTTGTTCAATTTTTTTTCTCTTTTTTAGTATAAAATCGTGTAAATGTGTGTGTTTTGTGTCCAAGTTAGCATGTATTTCTCGTTGCATGTCCCTTCGTATTGTAAACTGTGGTCTTTGCTTTCTATTCCGCACTTTTCTTTTTATTTTTCATTTTTTTTTTTTTTTTGTTGGTTAAAGTCTCTTGTTGCAGTGTTGGTTGTTTGTCGTTGATGATTTTATTTGTACTCAATTCGTTGGTTAATTTTTTTTGTTTTTGTTTTTCCTTTTACAGATTTTTTCCGTTTCATTTTTTTTGTTTTTGTTGTAGTCATATTTCTCGTTTTCTTTGCTCTTTTTGTTATTGTTGTTACTGTTGTTGTTGATTTTATTGTGCCTTTTTTGTGTTTTGATACATTTGGGCCTGGGCACACAGGCAATTAGTGACAAATGTTTCCATATTTTTGCATTGAACATCAACGCACATACTCTAAAACATATATACACACACAGCCATTCATATATTTTTAAATGTGTGTGTATTTACCGTACTATTGTTGTCAAACATTTGAAAGGACACATAAATTTTGTCATTGTTGTTATTGTTTGTTTCGGTTGTCCTCTATGTATCTCTCACTACCACCTCTCTGCTTACTTTTGCTTAGGTTTTCTACAACGACACCCATATGAACACACACACACACACATACAAATATCCGTTTACAATGTTCAATCAATGGTCGGTCTAATGTTTTGCTTATGTATTGTTGTTCAGCCATACTCTTTGACTCTCTGACTGTTCGTTTTTGGATGTTCAATTCTCGCAATACGTGCAGTTGTATGCTGTGCTTTGCTCTGCTCTGCACTACATTGTGATGTTGTGTTGCTAAGTGTGTGTGTATGTGTGTGTACTATTGCTACTGGGTTTTACTGGTTCATTTGGTTAAGTCGTCAAATGTTCAGTTGTTTATCATTTGTTGTTCAGTATGCGGTTAATTAGGAACAGGAACAGAAAAATGACAAAAACAACAACAAAAATAAAGTAAATGAACATTGAAATGTACAAATGAAACGAAAGAAACTGAATGGAATGGAAATTTGTTATGAAAATTTAATTTTTCTCATTTACTGGTATTTTGTGATGTTTTGTTACTTTTAATTTAAAAGTGATTTTATTTAATTGCCTGGTAATTGTTGGAAATTCATTTAGGCAATACAGACAGACACTGTAAAATTTTAAATGGCAAACAGCATCGAGAACAAATGGCCTTATATTGGCAGCACGTATGTATGGCAGGCAGAAATATTTTCTGTTTGTTCGCAACTGTTTATTATTTTGTATGAAATAAAATTGTGTAATAGTGGTAGAAGAAAAAATAAACGGATACTATGCAGGTTTACACCTTTAGAAAGATAGTTTCAGAGCTTTAAAATGTTTCCATGTGTCCTGAATAAATAAATTTTAATTGGTCTTAGAAAATTTCTTATTATTCTTCAGGAACTCATATACTGCTTGTAGATCGAATCAAAGCTCAATTACAACTGATTGATTACGTTGACAATTCACAACATTTTTCTATTACACTTGATACGAGGTAATATTTTAACGCATTAAACAGTCTACAAAGCAATGTGCCTGACATTATGTATGTTATTGGCCTAGAGTATTCTATCGCAGTGTTTTCAGTCACTTGACTGCTTCATAGTGGACTTTGTCAGAGCCATGATGCATTGCGCTACTTCCAACGATTGCAATGTTTCTTTATTTGATGCAATAAACAATTATTGTCGGACAGCAGCAACAAAAAGTTCAGTTTGTCAAAACAAGGAAATCAGTCAATCAATCCATAGCTTTGCAAAACCATCACAATTACATCAACTCATAATCATAAGCGAATATCATAAAATGGTTAACGGATGTTCCTGTTCAGACGGTCAGATTAAACGTTCTGCTTCTGCTATCCTAAATTATGTTGAATGTGTGCTCAGCATGAATACATTGTAATCTTGTCGTGATGTGAGAAGTTAAAAGCAAGAAGCCTTTAGGGCGAGCTAACATAACAATACTGATTAAATTATTACCAACAGAGTCACCATTTCAGAGAGGCCTAAGCTAAGCACAAAACTAAAAATCTATTCCATTAGCATCTGTTTTCTTATTGGGTCGCCGCAAATGAGATTGTCCGCTTAGGCTTACTTAACTAGTTCTGCAGCAGCCCTAAGTCCTTCGGAGTCTTTATAATCAGTGTGGTGACTGATAGTCTAGGTTTTGTCTCTTATAGCTTAGGCAATAGGCATATAAATCAAATCCTCTTTATTTTTGCATAATAAGTTACAAGCTAAAATCAAAAGAAAATGGTCCTTAACATTCGCAAACCCAACTATTACGTTGTCGACATCAATTTGCAGTTTGAATGTGATGAAATCCTGGTTAGTATAAGTGGCATGCTGGTAGTGCGGCAAATTCAACAACGATCTAGCTGGCAGATGATCGAAATTACAGTTTATTATCTGTACAAGCACCAAGTACCCCAAATTTTCATAACAACCAGATGAAGTCCAATTCTATCGAAGATGCTTACAAGATTATCTTTCCTAATTCAATCCGTTTCCTTAGTACTAAAGCGATCATATTTTTCCGAGCTAACAAATACGACGACTGTTACAAGCTATTAGCTCCGACAACGAAACTTAGACCAACTTAAAGTTTTAATCATGAGTCGCCTAACAAAAAATGGCGACTTAGAAACAAAAGTAAGAGGCAGGCTTCACAAACCGTCAGCATTATGATGATTGTAACAGTATGTAGGAGTTCACTAATATGCAGATGAACAATGGCATATTTCACGTCAGAATGAAATTTAGTATGTTGCTGGAAAGTCAAACTCGATTAGATACGATTTAAATCATGTAAAAGCCTCAGCTATTTATCAATATGTGCCGTAGGCTCATAAATAGAACATTCAAATGCAACACCATCGGCAGCAGGAATCTCTGGCACTTAGTTAACCAGGAACAAATGCTAAAGCAAATTAAGAGCAGAAGCTATAATGCAAAGAGGAGTAAGTCCGATATTATTGCAGTTCTAGGTATAAATTTGAATCTTCAGGATTTAAAGAGGCAAACTACAGATACCAACAACCGTGTAAGACGGTTGGCTATGTTCTGGGGAAGCCATATGCTTGCAAAAAAGGCAATAAAAAATGATGCCAATGATAGCATTTTTCTCCTTATTTTGAAACAAAACAATTCCCTGTAATTATGATTAATGAACGCATTAAAATATTGCAGCAATCAAACCCACTTCTTTGTGAATGATTTCTTCAAAAAAAGAAAAAAAAATGGAAAAATGGAAAAATAAATTGAATTTTCCGCTCAATAACAATAAAACGAATTACTGTCAAAATAAGCACTTCGTCCCCTTACACACATACAAACTTAAGTGTATTCGCACATAGAAATATCAACAATTTCCCTTTCCAAATTCATATATGCTAGGAGAGAGTAATGCCACCAATACAATCGTAAATAAATAAATGGTTACACATGCTTAAATCAATATAATTAATAAAATTGTTGAATTCATAGAAATAACAGTTTGACATTTGATTAATGGAAATCAGACACAAAATAATACAAAAAAAAAACACACAAAATACTTTCCACACAGAAATGTCACCAACAAAAATAGTCTCCTCTCTCTCTCACTCTGTCTCTCATACATAGAAAAACAAGAAGAAGAAAAAATTAAAACCATATGGAATGATTTTTCGTAAAAATTGTAAAAAATTGGAAAAATATTTGAAATCATATGAAAAATTGTTTTCTGACTTGAGCGAAAACGAAACAAAAAAACAAAAAAAAAGAGTGAAAAAAAAGTTGGGAATTTTATTCAGATTTGCATACTGCACTAGTTTAAGTGCGAGTAAGTGGAATAAGGCATGCCAATATCTATTATTTCGTTGTAATAGTTAACAAGGCAATATGAAACAATTGCCATTTCTAAGTGGGTATTATTGGTTCCCTAAATTGTCTGAGACAGTAGAAGAAAACAGCTTTGAAAGTAACAGATGTAAAATATTAGTTTTAGCTTTATGGGTGATTTCAAATGTTCTTTAAAAATTCGTATTCGAAATTTTCAACACAAAAACTACAAGAAAAGTCCGGCTAACTCCATAAAGGACGAAGATGACTCTGTTCTGTGAATTTAGTCAAAATAAATTTCCTTTCTTTTAGTTTTACTTTTACCGATCGGTGAACAAATTCATATATTTTCTGAAGACTTATATTGGCATATTAAAACTTTTCTACAATTTCAATTATATTCGGTGTAGGCAATGATCGCGCCAATTTTGCCTGAAACCTTGACATGCTCTTTCTATTTACTTTTTTCACCAGTACGAAAGCACCTTCGTCATCACTTGGCGAATAAGTGCATTGCAATTCAATAAGAAGTTAGAAAGTCCATTTTGGAAGACTCATAAACGGAGAGAAACGGAATAAGAAAATTTCCAATTTAAAAATCTATTAAGAACTGAACTCAGAATTTGTTTATCCATCAATTGACTCCTCTCGACTCATGTGGTGAGGACGCTTATAATCAAAAACACAGTATCGACTGAGTTGTACATTGGAATTCATAGTTGAAGCGCAATAATG
Source organism: Sarcophaga bullata (assembly GCA_005959815.1). Classification (NCBI taxonomy): domain Eukaryota; kingdom Metazoa; phylum Arthropoda; class Insecta; order Diptera; family Sarcophagidae; genus Sarcophaga; species Sarcophaga bullata. Next base: position 8,206 of record QOCX01002493.1, on the reverse strand, counting down.
ACGACTTGGGATACGATAAAGCCTCTGTATTTTGCGGCATTTGAAGGGTATCGATATCTGGAACAGGACAACAATTAATTCATATTGAAGTGGAGATTGGCCGAACAAAACGCCTTGTAAATATGCAACCAAACCATCAAATCGTAATTTACATATCTATCGAAACACTCTGTCACATATTGCGGCATCGCCAAAATCTCCTTCAGAAAACAATGATTGGAGGATCTTACCTTTACTCGTTATGTATCAAATCTAAGTCCTTGGTCCTTCAGAACTACCAACTTATTGTGATCGATGCAGAACTCTATCACTAAAATACTCTATCATTTATAGCCTGAGAATTAAAAAAATGATCTCGTTCTTTGGCCTCTACTAAGACAAGGATTTATATTAGACCGCAAATCCATCAATTGCCAAAAGAGAAAAAAAAAAGAAACTTAATGGAAAAAAATCCGTCTGTTTCGCGGATTTAGCCGAAATCAACTATTGAAGAGACCATCGCTACTTTTTAGAAATTGCTCATTAAAAAGCATTTACTTGCCAAGACACAGTTTCTTAAGTTATACTTAACAAGGTCGACATTTTACTGATCGGTGGCTGCCACTGTAAGTCGGCGTGGGGTCGTAGTAAGAAGTTTGGTTGCGTTGACTTGAACGCGTTTCCAGGGTCAGACATTCTCCAACAGAACGAATTACTGAAAAAACTATTATATTCGGCTAGCAATCCTCTCAGCCAGATTTTCTGGCAAATACCTGCAGTAAATAAAAACTGACATGAAAGTTTCTCAGAATATCTCAAGCACACAACATGGATACCGATGAGTTAGTGACTTAAGTTAAGAAAACATCAAGGATCGAGCAACACTTCTTTTTGCACAAAATTTGTATAGAGCCATGCCGCTCTAGAAAAAACGGGTTCTTTGTGTTGAATTAGTTCTTAGGACTTTGAGTGAAGTAGTGGTTAAAAGTGTTCGACTAATTCATTACGGAAGCCCTTTTGATTTCGTAAACTCTTCTAGAGTGAATAACAAAAATAAAATACGAATACGAACGTTAGCAGTTGTTGAGTAGCACTTATTTACCCAGAAAAGCATTTCGTTTATCCACACTTGGCTGGGCTATTGACAAGAAACAGGAATTCAGAATCTAACCGTTCTACAGCCTGCAATAGTGCATCGTGGAAAAACATAAATAAAAATTATATTGAGATTGGACTGATACTTTTCATCGGGATAGGTTTTCCTTCATTATGGATTATAAGATATTAAAGAGACCCTCTGAGCTTGTAAACTCACATATTTTGAGACTATTTACTCCAGAGAATCATTAGGGAAAATTCATAAAATGGCATGAGACTTGTATTGTGAAAGACAAAGCAAAACATCAACGAACCCTCTAACTAGCAGGAACTAAACAAAAAGACACCAATTTGACGGCAAACTTCTGTACTTTCCACTGGTACCTTCAACATTTATGACCGAAAGTTTATGAGAGATTTCACCAAGATTTAACAATTTTTAAATGATTTAAATTAAATATTTCATAAGAAGTAGCATCATAACGAAACTAGTGAATGGAATCAAGTACGTTTGATCAAATCATTTTAATTAAAATTACCAGAATTCATCATTATATTGTTTATATCGTATTGTATGAAAAAGTTACTTACTTTTAAAGTGTACCCCAAAATATCGCCTTCAACCAAAGAAATTTTAATTTTATTTCCGTTTTCTTTTGTTTTTTTTGCTATATTTGATCCTTCTTTTATTCCCTGTTTGTAAACAGCTGTGCGTATTAAACAAATCTTTGGTGTTAACAAATAATATTTGGAAATATTGTGAAGAAAATAAAACGGAAAAAAATATCGTTTTCGATATTCTAAAAATCATAGAAATCTCTAAAAAAAAATCAAAAAAAAAATCCATGAAAAAAGAAAAATAAAATAAATATTATTGACATTTTATATTCCGTTTCTATGTATGTGCTTCATTGTCTGTCATTTAAATTACGGAAACAAAGCAAGGTGAAGTGAATCATTTACAAGTAAAAGGGCTTCATTGTGTACCATATCAGGCACACCAAGGCAATAGAAGTTTTTAAATTTTAAATTTAGAAAGAAAAAAAATCAAGATATTTTCAAAATACCATTGTCTTATCCAAACATAACTCTGAGAGAGTGTTTTCATAATGCTTCCTCTAGCTATTGTGTCCCGGTTGTTTCTTTCTAGAACTGAGTAGGCTGCAAAAGAGTTTCAAAAGAAGCATTTTGATGAATTCACACTTGTTTCATCACAGACAGCCGCATGTTAGCGTTTTTTGCTTCGATCCTCATACGGAACATTGAGTTTATAAAACTCAGGTAACTTCTAACAAGGGGAAATTAGGGTTTGGACAGATAAATACGTTTTCTATTAAAACCGATGGATTGAAACGCAATCTTGCCTTTCTTGTCCTTGCACTTTCGTTGAGTAGATGAGCTATCGATGCTTCTGTTCTCAGAGAATCTATGTAACGTCCTTAACTGTGTGGAAGCTTAGCATTTGCACATGATAGGTAAAACTTAGCAGAGGGTAATCTATTTTTCAGATCAGATTTCCCAATAAGTCTTCTTACCTCTTATCCTACTTGTATTGAGTGGGATCTTTCGTCATGCAGAGACTTTCCCCTTGTGGAAAATACCAACACAGTTTTCCCAATAGTCTTGCAATATTTCTCCTCTGTTCCAGATGTCTGGTTTACATGCATCTCCTCTTTTAAAAAGAGTTGCTTAAAGCTACATAAGTCTTCATTCTACTCCTTTAACTTTTAATATAAGTCGATTGTTTCTGTTCAGAGCAGTAAGAAAATTAATTTCAATCCCCTAATGAATTTCAAAGTAAGGCTTATCTTCTATTATTCTAATCATAGTCGGCAAAACTCTGGCCTTCACTATCATGTGCAGCGAACATTAATCTAACAAAGCTTCCAGCGCTACTGTAGATTAGGTTTTCATTGTCTCTGATATACTAGCACTCTGCATTTCTGCATTATAACCAACTCAATTTGGGCTGTTTTCCAAATTATCCTACTTGCCCAGATAAGGCGACTTTATATCACTATTACGATAACGGCATACATCTGGTACTTAATTCCAGTTTCCATACACAGGATTTCCCTACAAGCCTTCTGTTTATCACTATGGCACATGAACTTCTGTTTTCTGTCTTTATATCTCATCTAGGAATTAAATATTATCCACCTACAAAGTTTTCTAATTAGAAATCCATCTTATGTGGTCTTTGCCAGGGCCATCATCTGCAAGGCCATAGCAGATGAAAACTAGCAACTCTCTTCTGCTAAAAATTTTTTAAAAAAAGGAGTACTCTAAAGGAATCACTGTAAAAACGAAAAGGAGAAAAACAAAAATCAATAACAATTTGATGATATTGCATTGAGGCTGATTGAATATGAAACAATGTTTGTTGCCGAGCCAATGTGAGTGAGTGTAGGCAATTGAAAATAACTGCCATAAATTGTATTACAAGCTCTTTAGAACAAAATAAAAAAACTATGTGCTCCGATACATTAGTTTAATAAATATTTCTCGTTAATTAAATGCAAAAACAGTTATTTTCACATAAGCTTATTAAAATATTAACAAGATATTCTTTTAAAATTTGTAATAAATTGTTGTACAAAATAAAAGTGAACTCATAAAATAATAACAAATACATGTCTGGGCAGAGTAATAACTAAAGTACAGATTGTGGATTACGAGTTTCTTTCTGGTCTGTTACATTACGTGAACCATACGGTCATTTTTATAACTTTAGTAGACGGTACACATACGTATTTACATTGTGTAGACGTACTGCTTTTTTGCACTTCTAGTTTTAATTTTCTCATAAAACTTTTAAATAAACCACAGCGATTGCCCATTGTCTAGAAGGTTGTGCTGCTGGCTTACTAGACGAGAGCTCGCGAGTTCATCTCGAAACAAAAATATGAAAAAAAAAATTCATTTCAACGGCCTACTCTCAGCAGTCCTTCTAGCAAAAGTACTGAGAGTAAGTGCCATGAAAAGCAGTCGTTCAAAGTCAATGTTAAACTTTAGGTCCCGCCATACATGAATAAAATTAATGCCCACACCGTGGATGGTTAGATAAGCCAGGTTGTACATCATCAAGTAGTTTACACTCAGTATTCATAGGAGACTATGGAGGACCTAAATAGAATATTGCGCCATCTACAGGCATACATGCATAATTGGTATTTATAATCATTCAGTAAGGACTTCCGACCTTGCTTCTTGCTTCGCCACATATGTTGTGTGTGTTAATTTTATACATGAATAGCGGAAACTACAGATTTAGGTCGACTTTGAACGACAAAGATTTTTGAAAATTTTTCATGGCAATTTTGTTTACTCTCACCAATTTTTGCCAGAAATCTGTTGAGAGGCAGAAATAATATTTCGTTTTGTTGGAAGAGTTTGACCTGAGCTTTGAACGGTGCCCTCAAGTCTAATAAGGCAACACACTACCTACTAGACTACGAAGATTTTATCCTATACGCCTTTTTATCCTATACAATTAAAGAGCCACTCCCATCTCTGGTTTTGATTTACAACCATGAATATAAACCTCTGTCTTAAACATTTCCTTATGAAGAGAGATTGCTTTAATCTGAAAGGTGAATCTATTGTAGAAGAATGTGAAACTATTTTTCATGTTGAACCTCTGTATGCCAGTATAGAGCAATATGGTACCCAATTAATTCTCGGCCTCAAAATTGAGTTTCCAGCTATCGGCTTATCTCCTATTATACTTGAAAATCGCCAGAACTACTGTTTATAGGTCGTTTAATTATACGAAACCGCCAAGAAGCTGCGATTTGACACAGTTGGACTAATTTCGGTGGGCGCCGTTAAAAAAAGTGTTATGCCGACAAACGAGAAACAATTGAGCATTTTAAGGTCCACATTCGTTATGCCATTGCTGAGATACGACCCCATACTTCGAAAAAGGGCACGATATTTGGTTCGATCGGAGGAGGTCAATTGCGGCAGCCATATAATGAAAACAATATTCCATTTCTAACCAGAACAATTGTACTTCAGGACAGGATAACGAATTTGGCAAAATAACAAACCGTTTTCGTCTTACTGCCTTCTTAAATTTAAATTAAATGGCTAACCCTATATTATGCTTGAAAATCGCCCGAACTACCATATTACGATGTCGTAAGAATCTGAAAACGTTGTGTTTGTGTCTTCTCTATACACCTAAATCGACTGTAATCGTAAGGGATGTAAACCGAAGAAGTAAGAAAGATATTTTTAAAGATGAAACTTTTGTTGTAAATTTAAAACACTTCATATCAGTAGTGTTTCCAAATTTACCAAATTTCTGAACACACCTCGCATACTTATACTTTTATTTAAATGTCAAATTCACATACAGATTTTGCAAACTTTCCAACTAAAATATTGTTACAAAAATGGAAATGGTGTAAAATCGTTTAACATTAAATTGTTAAACAAAAGCTACAAAAACAAAACAACGGACTTGTTTACTTCATTAATGAGAATAAAACAACAACATCGGTATAACGAAAAAAAGGAAGAAACAAGTAAACAACAAATAACAACTACTCTGAAGGGACGAATGTAAACAAGCTACAAAAACAACAAAGAAGAAAGCATGTTTGTATGTAAACAACTTGCTTACATTCATAGAATTCTCGTGAAGGCGAAGACTAGAACTTTCGCCTACGGGAACATTCATCAGACTGTTTACATCGCTATATAAAAGGCAAGGCAAAACATGCAAAGTCGGAGTAGAAGTTCAGTCAGTCCTGCGTGAAGACGCGTTGCGTGTGAAGTAAACCAATCGTGGTTTGAAGATCTCCGTTACAAAGATCTACAGAACAATTGTGTCGTAATTGTTACTGTTTATCGCAAAGGGAATAAACAAGGGAATAACAAATACGGCAATTGTTGTTGTTAGAATCATTTGTGAACAGTGTCACACAAAAGGTGTGTGATTAATAAAGGATTTAATTAAAATTAACCACAAATTTATTTTTATTTTTATTTGCTAGCTACGAGCTCATATTTCAAACATTTTTAAAAGGTAAAAATGTAACAATATTTTGCACTTAATTTTGTACTACCCTGTAAGCATACATTCTCCTGACCCCCTTCATTATCTATCAATTTTTAACAGATATTAATCGACTAATACAGTTTTAATGGATTTAAGCGAAATATTTACAACAGTTTAAAGGTCTCAAATAAAAAAAAAATTGTTGTTGTAAATACGTCTATAAAAAGTGTTTTTAATTGAAAATGTCAAGTCATTAAATTTTAACACTTAAAAACTTTAACGATAAAAACAACGATAATTCGTGCAGAATGGAGAAAAGAGAGAGAAAAATAACAACAACGGAGAAAACAAATAATACAACAGCAATAATACAATTACAACAATAATTAAAATAATGAATACAACCCTTATGTTGCGTGATTTTTTTTTTTTTTTTCTAAAATTGAAAATGTTTAACAACAACAACAACACCAATAACGAGTATAACAATAATAAACCACTAACATTGAATGTAAATGTATCCGCAAAATGATTTCATTCACCACGAATAAAAATTTTCTAAAAATAATGAAAAAACAAAAACAAAAAAGAAAAAAATTCGAAAAAATTCTCAAATAAAATAATATTTTGTGACATTCACACAGAAGACGAAGGGAAACAAACGTACGAAGGGATATCCGATTTTAATTAGTGTTTGTAATCGAATAAATAGAATAGACAGACAGACAGACAAAGCAACAAACATAGATAGAAAGATAGACAATGATGATGATGATACAACATAATGTGGCATCATGTATAATTTAGTGCTGTTGTAAGTTACAAGCATTAAAATGAACAATACTGGTAAAGAGGCTGGATGGAGGAGAAAAGTAAATGATAAGAGGGGGTGACTACGATTATGTTGAACCATAATAAGCAGAGTATTAGTGGAAATGAAATATTTGATCATTGGTTAAATTTTAATGATTGTTTGGTTAATTTTTGATTTCTGGACAAAAAAAAAAAAAAACATAGAAGAAACAGAGAAAAAGAATCCAAAAAAAACGGCATTTGAGCTATAAAAACAGATACTTTCCATTCTTAATTAAACATGTTCGAGAGCAATGAATATAATGTTGAATACAGTGAAGGGCAATATTTTTGATACAATCTTGATACGTTTAAGGCAATCTTATTTACGCTCAAACTTATTGGCCGAAATGTACTGAGAGACAGTCGTTGCAGAAATCGTTTTTCATATTTCGTTTTGTTGTAGATGAATAATAATTATTATTATGACGAAGAAAAAGCACTTAGTACTGCATACTCTCCCCCTCGCCGGTACTCCTGGATGTATACACCGATAGCTAAACTCGATAAAGGAGTATACTCCGGAAAACTTGACCTAAACATTTCTCTCTGACTGTCGACTACTGTAATGAATTTCTGGCGGAGGTGATGGCAATTTACCGGGCCGCTCAGTGGATGCTCGTCAACGGTGCTCCTTTCACACGCGTCTCGGTCTTCTCCGACAGTCAGGCCGCTGCCTTTGCGCTGACCAACTTCTTCCCTCTTCCCTGGCTATAGTAAACTTGGTCAGTACATGGTAATCGTGCTTTTGTTGTGCAGCACTTGCGCTGACCAATATCTCACTCTCTACCCTGGCTTTGGAGAACTTGGTCAGTACAGGGACTGCGTTGGCCTGTAGAGTCACAACGGGTCGCTAAACTTGCTTAAGTGAGCTTTTTGATATCAGAGGTTACCCACTCCGACCTAGCCTAACCCAACTGCATACTCTCATCGTACTTTACAGATATCCCTTTAAACGTATACTCCAAGTCTATTGATCTGACAATCATCAGGATACTACTCGGTGTTAGTATGGTCAATTCCCTACATCCTTCTGGGATGGACTAATGTCTCATAGAATTCAAAAATATCCTACAATGATTCGTTGTCATTGGCACAGAACCCACATATTAGACTCAAGACATGCTTCATTCTGAAGAAGTTTACTCTGCTTCCCTGTGCCCTGTTAATACAAGCATACATACATTATTGGTCATTGCAACCCTTCAGTCATAATTATGACCTAGCTTTTCATACCACTTATGTAGTGTAAGTTAATTGTATACATGA